>JNBS01002475.1:0-10334 GCA_002081575.1 Thraustotheca clavata
CATTTGCTCTCTTTGGCATATATAAAGATATGAAGATATCATGTGATTGAATTGAAATCCTTCTACACATGAAGGATTCCTACGAAAGAAAAAACAAAGTTGTAAATATTCAATTCCAATCTTGATCCAGTAAATATCTGACTTTTTTATCTGTGTTTGCCGAGTTTTCCATTGAATTGAATAAGAAAGATATTTTCTTTCTTAAGCCCCCAATTCAGCCGCGTAACTTCTAATTCTAGTGTTTATTCCCATCTGCAAATATAACTTAATAGTAAGAATGTTGAAAGTCACTTGGTAAGCTATACTTCTTGCATGGGTATTGGGCACTTGTACATGAAATATTGATATTAAAATCCATATTTTGTGAGTACACACCATTATTGGATAAAACAAATACTTCATCTATAATAGAGACAATTTAAAGCTATTGTATAATTTGTGATTTGGATTCAGCTTTACAATTTTATGTCACACCTTGAATGTGTGATTTCATCTCATAAGTGCTATTGAATTTTAAATTTGCTGATTCAGCTAAATGTCTTTAACGTCAATGGTCTATCCAGAATATTTAAGTTTCAGCCAAAGCCCCAATTACCAAAATAATCAAATTTACACAGCAAAATCAATTTAACCACATTCCAAAACGGTTTGGCGAGGTCCAGCAATCAAAATTACTTCATGGCACCAAATCCTTTTAATTAGGCTTTGAATCGTGCAAATTGATTAGCCATCATAAGAAACAATAAATTCACCCACTCATTAAAGTATTTTGAATGGGATTTTTTAATTGGTATAAGCGTTATAGCTTTGTATCATTTGAAGCGCGTAATCAAATCTAGTCAGGAATAGATTTCACATAAATAAGAAACATTTTCACCGTATACAAACATTAAGTGTACTGCACAGCCTCGATCATAGTGTTATTTTCAGTCAGCCTACAAAATCTTTCTCCTCCAATTGAATGGATGCTAGTAATACGTTAATAACGCTACTAGATTTGTATTGAGCGTATAGTACCAACGTTAGAGCTTCGTGGAACTGAGTATGTCATTGATCAAACTATAGTTGAAATTACTACTTAAAGCTATCCTGGTTATAATTGCTTTTTTAGTAATAATTGGTTTGGTGTCGAGTGGTTAGAATGGGCTTTCTTTTTATTGTTGAGACTTTCAACATTTTTGTGCTCTCAGCCACAAAAATATGAACGTAAATAATTGCTCCATTTTATTCACATTGGCTCATTGATAACTCCAGAAGATTGGTATCAGTTGGTTCATTAGTCGTTAAGCTGTGAAGGTCTCCTGGTTGAATCAGGAGATGATTACTGAAGATAAATGAAAGTGCTGCTGTATGGGTGATTATTGTGTTAATAATTTGCTGAGTGTGGATCAGAATCCAAGGTCTGCTCAGCTTGTGCTTAATTTGATACCTTTATTTGACAAATATTCCAATTCATTTGATGTTGATTCAATGCACACGCCAAAGTCAACCGTCAAGCACTTTATACTGTATTCAATCACTGGGTGATTTCAAATAACTTAACAGATCTTATTCTCTTTATTGCCTAATTGACTTCACCACTACTGGTAGGTAAATGAAATTATATTATCGCTGCTAACTTTAGATGATGATCCCCTAAATATTCTCAATCTTGTGCTGCGTTTGCAAATGAAGTTGGTAAATAATGCAGTATAAACTCAGCTCTAGGGGTGATTGACTTGTCATGATGTATCATTGATGCATGACGTAGCTTCACTTTGACACAATGCAGTGAATCAAGCTCAACACCCAGAATCAACTGATATCTTGCAGTGAATCGGTCTGATATTAATCACATCAGACTTGTTCGGCGATTCGATTTACTGGATATCTGATGGTATAATTTTACCTGAAATGAACTCTCAAATTGATATTCTAGGTTTAAACTTCACTTACAAATCTAAAACTTTTCAAATTGATTATTTTATCCGTTTACAATACTCTTTTTACATTTTATTGCTTATTATCATTATACATTCTTTAAACTACTGTAATTCCAATTTGCTTGACTATCATGGCGACGAACAGCATTAAAATTACGTTTCAGTTGTTTGATATGTGTACGATATCCTTCAAAATGGAAGCATCTCATCTCTTCAACTCGTTCACATGTTATATTTCCTTTACCATACTACATGTAAAACTATGTGAAAACTTTCTCTTCATCCATTGCAATCCAATGATTCGCTTGATTATTTTGCTTCCCATTGGAATGAATGTTTCTCACTGGAAATAGGGAGACTCATCCAGCGAGACATGTCCAATTTTGACGTTATGGAGGTTCATATCATTTCTCTGATCATCTCCGCAAAATGTATCTTTTCAACTGCATGGATATGTTAAATTTGCCAGTCAATTTTCTCAATATGAACAAAATCTTTGCATCCCAACATCTATATATGCCATGTTCCAAAGAAGATCCTTAGATCAACTCAATTTTTCCACGAATAGAACATTACGTCATGGCAAACGGCAAACGGCAAACTAACTTGCATCTTACTCTCAACGCATGAAAGTCATTCCACACTGACAAACTATCTGGTACCTTACTTTCAAGACATTAAATCATTGGACACTGCCTGATTTATCCCAATATCTCATCTTTTTCATCAAATTTATCTATAATCAAAGACTACCTTCAATTTCATAATAAATCATGCCAAGGCCGCCCTTATCACAATACTTATTCCATCTTCCACAATATTAATCTCATGGGGATGAAATCTCAAAACTATTTACATAAAAAATTTCGGCAATATCCCATTCGTTCCTATTTTTCGTCCATTTTTCTCGAATGAAAAGCAATCTTCAACACGATTTTATTATCCAGTAGCAGTAAAATTCCCTTATTTCAGTCATTTCTTCTTTCACTTGTCTAATTTGTCGTTGAAAAACAATATAATTTCGATACAGTTTTGACACATTATATCCGTTGACTGTAGTTCTTAAGCAATATGGTTAGGGTCATTGAACTGATTGGTCATAAGGTAATGGCTCGGCTCAAGTTCTTTGGTAGTAATTGTACAGATTCGTCTCTACGTATAAACGGTACGTTAGATTGAATAGAAAGTAGCATTAAAGATGACACAATGCGATAAATCGATACTTGTTTAAATTCAAATAATAAAACTTTATTTGGAATAGTAATTGATAGTCAATTTAATCTCAAATTTTAGATGTGGTGACCGATTGATAAGCAAAAGCCATATATATATGGAAAACATCCCAACAAATTTTTTACTACATTTCATTGCAAAAGGTTTTGATACTTGACAAAGCTTTCTCGAAGAGAATTTAAACCCAAATGTGATAAATTATAAGTGTCAAGTCAAAAAATATCTTTATCCGGCAATTTAGTAAAGTCGTATATTTATCCGAATGATTTTGATACACGTGGATGACGCGAAAGATCGTGCTGACGCTACTGTTTTCTACCGTTTTTGCATTAAATGTGCAGGAAATTTACCGTTCTTGGGTATCTATACTCGTTCAAGGTGGTGAAATTACTTCAGCTCCATATGCGATCAAGTCGCTACCCAATTCAGCCATACAAATGGATATTACAATTGATACTTCTGCTTTATTGCACTTATATCCTCTTGATGACATTAAACTTATTGAGAATCAACTTTATGTTCCTTTACTTTTAGACGGTACTGTATCCCATTTGATATTACCCGTAACTTCGACTGGTGATATCATTTCAAAAACAACACTTGCTTTTTGTGATTTGCATCAGCTTATTCCTTTGTATTGTTCAACTTTATTAGAACATGCATTTGTACATGTGAATCGAACTAAATTTAATCATATTACGCCAGTCGAAATTTGTTTATCTTACAACACTACTTTATTGTGTCAAAGAATTAAAGCTGTAAATAACACATTTTGGGAGCACATTCGACAATCTAACATTTCATTTGAATTGCAAAATCTTACGCCTGGAATGTATGACTTTAAAGCTTGGTTGCAAAATGAATTGACAAAGGAACATATCTCATCTATATCTTCAACCAAATTGCTTATTCAACAAGATTCTTGTACGTAGTAATAATACAATAACTCATCAATGTTAGGTAAAAGGAATGACGAAATTGAACTACTTTATCCTCGGCATGGACAGTTGTTATTTTACCCTTTGAGATATATAACATTTCGAGTACATTTAGAACAGCAAAGAAGAATGAATCGATTTTCTTGTTTCCAAGTGTTTAATGATGAATTTTGCCATGAAATTGTAGCTGGTGGTAAAATAGTAATAATTTGTATTCATATCCAAGTTAGGTGAAAATACAACAACAACGCACTACCATATCCTCCAGATCCTATTGACCATTACAGGAACCGTGAATCTACATTATTCAATTGGAAAGACAAAAGGTTATCAAAACAAGTGTAAATTAGTATGGTACCTTTCGACTGCTGACGAAATTTTAGGCTCAAAATTAATAACATTTCAAATCGAACCTTCACTCAAATCTTCATGGATCGAGCCATTAAATTATTTAATCCCGTATGAGGTAAGGAATTTTACTTTTAATCATGGCTAATTTAATAAGAAACTTACAATACTTACTGCAGTATCTCAATCCTATGTGGATGAAGGCCGTCTAGCAAATCTTATCGGTTCTATTCATTATTGGGAACCTTACTTGACAATTGTAATTATTGGTTTAAGTCTCCAGTCTCAATCGGAAAATGAGATACAAACGTGGCATAGCGTGGTGTATATTTCTTTTGATGAATTAGCAATTGAATTTAATTACCCTGATCATACTTATGCATTCCGTGAGACGTACGCTTTCAAACCATTAATCATTCATGCGATGCTAAAGAAATTTAAAAAGGTAGGGCAGATATTCTTTTGCATGCGTAAACTATTTTTGCAGCTACTTTGGATTGATGCCAATGCAGAGCTACGGCGTCCTTTGGACCGCATACGCAGGTAAGGAACAAGTCACCACTGGATGATTTAAAAATGATTCAGTTTGATCGATCACGATGGACATTTTTTTACCCGACAAGGAGCTGATTTTCCACTACAATTCAATCATATCGACACTCTACGACATTTTAATTGCTCTGGGGAAATTTCTTTTCCATGTTGGTGTGCTGGTTTGCAAGGGTACGTAAATGTAATTTCACTTAATTGATGACTTGACATTAGTTATACACAAAATGGAGTGGCAGTCAAAGAAATTTTAGAACCTATGGTAGAGTGTGCTCGCAACCAGTCTTGCTTTGCACCAGTAGGTGCACGATATCCCGATCAAACTGTTTTAAATGCTGTGGTGTGTGGTAAACAATACGGTACGAATTATTACAAGTAATCTCAAATGATTTCAAAATAGGAAATTTCTTAATCCAAAACCATCCAGAAGTTAATTACTGGTTATCATCTTCTTTAGATGATCAGGTCAGCGCTCTCCAACCTACTCAAGATGAACGTGACTGGAATTGGCTTTTTGTATATACACGAAGAGAAGTACCTTTAAAGCCATATATCAAGTATCTACATCACAAGCACTAAATGAGAAAAAAGAATTTAAGTACTTTCCAACATAACGTACTTCATCTAGTAACAAAAATGCGTGTCTTTAAGAAATCATAATTTGTACGTCAAAGAGTTGTTCTTATAAAAATGTACGTTAAGCACTTTATAGTAGTAGAAGAGACCAATGCAAGCAAAGCAACATTGTATTTGAACAAACATAGGTTTAGATCTCTAAATGAAGAATTTAATAGCCATTTTAGAAGGGTTGCTTGCAAGTAAATATCACGTCAAAATGACCACAGATATCTTCTACTGTGACAAAGCTTCAAACTGTTTGTACCTTCATTAAGATAAGGAATTGAGGTGCGTCATTCGAACAACCAGATGTAGTGTATCCCTCTAATGTTAGCAATTTAGTTTAAATTAGTTTAAAGTATATAAAGAACCTAAAACCATAGTATATATGAAATAATTAGCTGTGAATTCTTTTACAATACTTTTAGTTTATTAATTCATTGGAGTGCCTAAGATTGACTGAAGCATCAAAATGACCAAAAGTGATTGTAACACCTGTCCAGGCCTATAATGACAACATCCAGACTGAGATATCAGAATCAGTCGCTAAAGCTACAGTAGTTACTAGGCTACGTGTAGTTTATTCCGTTGCCATTGTCAAATATCTGTGAGCAAATTGCTCGTCTTTTTTACCACATGCTCGTATAATTGAAATAGTATGCTACTTCACATTTCATAAGTTAACGTCATGAACAATACGATGTTCAGACAAAAAAGTTTAGAGCGTCAAGTTCGTGCTGCTGCTTTTCATTCTTTGCCTGCTTTAGCACCTTCGGATACAGCGGCTTTAATAAACATTGCACATATTGCCACTGATGTTTTGGTGCAATCATGCGAAGGAGTGCAAGGAAAACGGACATCACTTGGAAAAATGCTAAGAGCCAAGCTAAAAGCCAAGCTCGATACACCACAATCACAAACGAATGTTGTGACGCATTTTTCTACACTACAAGCAGAACTACACGAAATTCAGCGTGTTTTGTACAACGGTTGCCCTCGAGAGGGAATTACCCATTCCGTCATTTTGTACCAACTTGTTGATTCGCTTGATGAACAAATTTTTGTGCGGTGGTTTACTTATGAATGTTCCAAGTTTGCTCATCTTCGGGACTTTTGTGTCTTAGAGGTATTTGAATCAAAGTCTGTTAACTAAATGTGGTATAGACACATCGAAATACAGTGCTACCATCAGGACAACCTGCTTGGGTTTTATGCCAACATTCGATTGAGCTTCCTAGTTGTCCTGATATGAGAGAAACTCTAGATCTTGTGCGTGGCACCATGTATAACTCTGGGTATACATTATATTGCTGTATCATCTTAGTGACTAATTTAATAGTGCTCTATTTATCCAAGCCGAGGAAGACAACAATTTAAATATCCACCAACGTTGGGAAACCTCATTAAATGGCAAAACCCCAAAGTGGTTAACTAAACACATGACACAAATGCTCGCGATTAAATCGATTGAGCTTAAAATATTAAACCTTCGAGAACAGGAAAAGAATTTATTGTCAACCTTTCACTCGGTATCAATCAATTTTAACTCTGAGACTAATTACGACAATAGTCTCGAGCCAGGAAACCTCTTGAGTGCTCATTATGCAATACCAAGCTACGACTCTTGAAGAAAAGGATAAAATGTCGATGGTGCAAAAAGGTTGAGCTTCTTTGAGTGTTCGTTGGCTTATATAGAACAATTTAGATTGTTTGTGCGGAGTGCTACATGAAATCTGAACGTTCCTGCACAAGTTGCTATCGATGTATCAATGATGAAATGCTTCAAACGTACGAGTCACTCCCGGCTAATATAAACATTGGCCTCGTCAAGCGAGAATGTAAGATAATATCTTTTCAAAACGAGAGCTTATTTTTCCTTGATTAGACGCTCCTTCCTTAATTGCATCAAGTGTCAACATTACATCGCTCTCACCAGCATCACCACAACAACTTTAACCCTTAAAAGGTTTAAACGCAATCTATCAATTAAGTGTTTTAGTTGATATTCCCAATTTCAGGTTTTCTGATAATTATTTAAAATGCAAGTTATCTTCTTGTAAATATGTTTGGTAGCAGTTTGCCCACCAAATATTTGTTTAGTGTCCTCAAGATAAAGCATCGAGTCAAATTATTGTCAAGTTTGCATTTACATGCTCGTTGCCTCTTTCCATAATAGAATTTGAATGAGCTATTTCCTTAACGTCTTGTCTCTCCGTTTGAGTCTTGAATTTGTTGAATAGGTCGATTTGTTATTATATATACTTGAGCTATCTTATTAATATATCAATCCTTATAGTTGTAGTTCCTTGGACTCCAAATGATATCAAAATAGGTAAATGCTATATGTAACAGAGAATAATATTTTTTCCGATAAGGTATATGATTTTGTTTGAACTTTGTTTATCATGTTCAAGTACATTTTCCAATACAATTATTGTCATGTTGAGATTGCTTTTTTAGTAGATACTGTAAACTTTTTATAAAATGATGTAATGACTGCAATGGTGGTCAATGCAACCTCATTGACCTTCATTTTACATTGTCGGACTGAGTTTTTAGTTATGAACTTTTGTCATTAAACAATTTTCTTTTAACAATGCGTGCTCCATTAAACTCTACTTTTCGTCAAGCTATGCGTTCTTGGCAAACTCAATTTAATCGCTGTTTGAATACGGAGGCATTGCCAAAAGAAGAAATGTTTAAACGCTATGGTTACGGCTATGGCTATGGTCGTTCTCACTACCATGGTGGTTTATTTGCATTTTCCCTTGCTACATTTGCTGGTGGTTATTACATTGGTTCTAATCGTGAAAATACTGATGAATGGCATTTGAAAGAATCGCTACAAGACATTCGATCTGAAAATCGTGATTTGAAATTACGTGTTGATGATTTTCAACGTCGTCTCATTGCATTGGAAATGAAGCAAGGATAAATACAATCAATTGATTTGAAATTCTTATCAAATGCATCTTTTATGTTGTAATTTGTCGATTGTGGAGGATAGATACTTGTAGAAATGGAGATTGCTAATAGTACGTATACGCAATATAACCCATCGTAGCACTCTTCACAACTGCACGACAGCCAATGTTACTAATATATAAAGTAAAAAATAAATCTCTAGCACCACCCGTCTTCTTCTTCTTCACCATCTTTGGTAGGGTATTCCAATTCACAGCAAAAATGTTTAAGATCAGCAATGGTAAATAGTAAATCCCCATTATTGATGGTCGCATTGATGATTTCAAGTAGTGGTACAAGATTGGTTGTTTTGGGTACAATGTCCACGCGTTCAATTTCAATATGAATATCTTCATCTTCACTAATTGGATAATCTTCATCATCAAATTCACCATCAGTCAATGGACTTGGTGGTTCATCATCCAAAGGATCTTTTTTTGGACTCAATGGTACATTATCAACTTCATATTGATTGTCAGGTTCAGGGTTTGGACATGTATCATCAAGCCAATTATGATGTCCCAAAGTTCGCCACATCGAAATATCATGTGCACCAAGTGAAAATACTTCTGCACATGGGCTTTTACGATATTTGAGATACGTCATACTTTTTGTACAAAAAGCATGCAATTTCACATGAGCAGGTCGAATATCACATTCTGCATATCCATTTGACACTCGAATAACCCATTCTTCATACGATTCCATAGCAAAGTAAATATGTCGTACCATTGGAGCTTGACTAAAATGAATATGTTTTTTGCCATCTTCTTCCGAAATTGCATCAAGTGGTGGAGATGGAATACTTTTATCAAAAAATTCCAATGTACTTGATGGTCTTCTTGGATCATTATTCGACACCGTCTCAATAATTACACTTGGCACAACAGTATCTTCATCGCTATCATTACTATTGCGATGCGTATTATTGTTGTTGTGATTGTTATTGTTTGAATTTTTGTTGGACCAAGTAAGACGTGCACGAATTCGTTTTTGTAAGCCATTGACCATTGCCCATCGTGTTCCTTTGAACAACTGGGACTCGAGAGAAATAGCTCTTTTCGTTCTTGTTTCAACTGGAGGTGGTGAAGGAGGTGTTGGTGATTGAAAAGCATGATTCATAACTGGAGAAACAAGCACAACGCCTTCAGGTAGAGGCATGGATTCGTCAAAAATGTTGTCAAACCACTCCGAAGGTGGCGTATCGCCCACAGAATTTGAACGACGTTGAAAGACACGAATAGGACGATACGTAGGTAACTCAAATAGCTTTTGCATCAAGAATTCCTTCATCTTTGTCGTCGAATGACGACTACTTACATGAGTTCGTCTCTCACGTCGCGACCACATGCTTATCAAATTGAATTGTGATAGAATGTAGATACGAACTTCGGGCGTGCCCCGGGGTGTATACTTCGAAGTAACCTGAAAGAGAAAGTTGTGCCCCGGGGTATCAATTCTGTTTCTACATTACCTTTGTGTGACTAGTTCCTGTCACAAATGTGATAGACATGGACAAAATGCATATTTTTCATTCATTGATACTTACAAATAGAGATTTATATGTAAGAAGAGACAGGTATTTATGAAATATTTAGCTCCACAGATACTGAAATATTTAGCCGTAAATGGGTTCATCAAGTTGAGCCCCAATGTCTGGGGTTGTTGGGGTTGGACGATGAGTTTTTGGACGATGTGTCTTGGGGATTTTTGTTGTGCTTTGGGGAGTAGCAGAAGTAGGCTTGGAAGTTGGTTTAGTCGT
>JNBS01002476.1:0-14543 GCA_002081575.1 Thraustotheca clavata
AAATGCTTTGATTGCAACCAAAGTACCTGCTAAGCCAGCATTTATTTTGTTCATATCGCTGGATTTGCTGATTTGAACACGAACAGCATCATAAGCTGCATTTCCAAAGAGAGGACCATCTTTGTGAAGAAAATTTAATCCTTGAGCTTCGAGACAAGCAGATATGGTTTTCAATAATGGAATAGTAACTCGATCTTCTTTTTCATACATTGTAAAAAGCTCCAAGCATCGGTAGGCGAATTGGGATGCAACACGGAATTCTTGTTTCTTTATATGAGCTTTCAACCAGTTTAGCAAAGATGTTTTGGAAGCTTTGACCTGTTTAAATGTGAAGACTTGTAATTATGCAGTAAAATCACTTACCACACTCTCTGTAAGACCACCAACACTGATAACAAGGCCTTCAACGACTGAAGGCATGTACTCAGGGCTATCCAAAAGCTAGCAATCGATAAGTTAGAATTTCAATAAAAAACCAACCTGAATGACGCGAGGAAAGGTCTCGGTTGCCATAGACCAGTTAATTGAGCTGTTAGAGAGAAGAGCTTCCAAAACAGGTCTATCTGGGATGCCATCTACTGGAGGATTTGCTTGCAATAAGTTGATTAAAATAGTTCCTGCAGCAAGACGAATTGTATCAAGCTTCTCGCTGAGTTGCTTGACAAGGACATGGCACTATGCATATTTCAGAAGACAAAATCACTAATGTCGTACAAATTTCTGAATCAATTGGTATGGCAATACAATGTTTTCCATTGGAGCAGTCGAGGAATTTGGTACTCGTTCCGAAAGTACTGGCAGTAATTCATTTGATCCATTTGATACTTGAGTCAGTCTTGAGCTTTTAAAAATGCCAATACCATTCGGTGGAAAGTAGTAATAGCTTGGCGATGGTTTTTCAAAGAAAACATGAACGACATCATTTGATGGGGATAGTTTTTGAGTGTCCACAATACTTCCGTTGCCAAAGCCTGGAATCTCCACAAGCTTTGAGCTAGTAGAGGCAACAGGGATGAATCTGTACGCTAGAGCTACAGTCTCAAGTGCAAGCATTGCTTCCTTTCGAACCCAAGAGCCAACATCACCACGTTCATCCATGCTATAATCTTTATCGGCACAAGTCAAAAGAGCATCAACAATTCTAGTCAAGATCTCCAATTGTACATGGGCACGATGAAGAATGACATAGTCTGCAAGAGATTGAATTGCAGCAACACGGGATTCGGCATCTTGTTCATCGTTTGTATGCATAGAAGCCACAGCAGAAATAATAAATGCATCAACAACTTCCGATACATGAGGTTGTAGCATCACAAAAGGTGTTAGGCCTACATTATGTTATTACTGCTTCCAAGGCATCATTTTACCTAATACACGAAGAAAACCTCGTCGAGCAGCAACGTTTGGATTTAGAAGTCTACATGCTATCGATGAATGCCAGAAATTTGAACAGCTTACTTTTTAGGTCCAGGTAAGATGTTGGAAATAAATTTTGGTACAATTGAGTCAACAAAACGAGCAGGTTCTGAGCCAGGTTTGCTCAACAGCTTGATTAAATATCGTTCAGCGAATTTCTGGTATGCTATAATGGCCACAGAACGGACATCCTCATTAGGATGCTTTATACATTCTACACACAAATAAGTGTAGTGTCAGATCTAGCTGTGCAAATACCTTCAAGTGTTGCTAAATACTTTTTAAGAACCAAGTAAGGAAGGCTCCATCCAATACGACTCACTGTGTCAATGATACGACACACAGCAGCTCGAATCATTTCACCACCACGGCCACGGTACAAGCGACGTTTATCCATCTCAACCACTACCAGCTTGATACGACGGATGCATTCTCCATTTATAAATGCAGGTACACCTACTACTTGCAATGCAACCTAATTTGTAACATCAATCGCAAGTAGAAATGTTGTAAAACCTCGCTGAGAGCCATCGTAGCACCATGACGAACAATCACATCTACTTGAGAGGAGATTGCAGCATTAAGAAGCCCAGGAAGAACATTATTTACTGCATATGCAGGATCTAAAGCACAAAGTGCACCTAATGACTTGCTGGCTAATTGTCGAATTTGTACATCCCAATGGTAAATCTGACTCGAATATTTAGACAATGTGATTGAAAATCAATTACCTTAGTGGATGCCAAGTGGTCGATCAATGCATATCGATATTCTCGATATTTTGCAATTGATAGACTTACACTGAGATAGGAATGTGTCACCGAAGCGAGAGTAAAATAATCTGCTTTTGTCAAGAGATCGATGCCGTGAGGAAAGTTTGCAACACCCTACATTCATAATTGGTGTCAATCCAAGCTATAACATTCTACCTGACGTCCAACACTTTCTTGAAATGCAGCCGATGCAGCCCGACGACAATTGAGTTCACGGTCAAATGCACATACTGTCAGCATAATTGGGGCCAATGTTGATGTTAAATATGGCAAAAGTAAAGATGGTTCATAAGCCCGAGCAAAAGACCAGCACTAGAGTTAATTGTGAGCGACTTCAATTAATAAAGAATATCGTACAGCATAACAAGCTGCATCGCGAACATGAGCACCAATACTGTGTGCACCACGACGAACGTCATACATCAAAGCAAGCCCAATTACCCGAACTGCTTCTGGGAGACGTTCAGGAAGCAACACACAACGCCTTGATAACTCGGCAATGGCCAAGCTTGCACCATGCCAAGCAGCTACAAGAGTGAGCTATTAGAAATAGCAAAGTTAGCATACTTACTATCGCTTTCGCTAGGGACAAATAGTTCAAGGACGGTTTGCACAATGTCATCAGCAAATTCGTAAGGGAGACGAGCAGTAATACGACCAATTCCCTTTGCGGCAGACCACCGAACGACAGTATCACGGTCCCGCAAGCCACACAATAAGACATCAACCACTTGCTCAAGTTCTTCAGGGACTTCAAAATCTTCATCATTTTCATCAAATTGATTAGAAGTTGATGTTGTAGCTGGGGCGGATACATTTAAATTGACCTCAAGCGAACGAAGTCCACGAGCATAACGCCATGCCATTACCTACATGAAATGAGCATCTAAGGATTGTCTGAATTGTACTTTCGGTGGTAAGAATAAAAGTCCCATGCGTTGGAGGAGCTTTGTGCTAAGCTTGCGATGAAGTGTGCTACTGACAACAGTATCTGCATCTCTCTCTTGAATAGTTTCAATGACATTCATGACATTAGAAAAGTAATCGCCCATTAGGACAATATGCTGTTCTCGAGGTGTAAACTTGCAAATATACGACAAGCAGAGCATTATCCCTACATGAATTTAGTTGTTAAGTAATAATTTCATGAGTAACCAGTGATGCGGTATTGTCGAATACGAGCTTTACTTGCTGAAATATCAGATACTTGAGGTGCACAGAAAGCAGCGAATTCATCCTTTACATAAGCAAGAAAAGTAATCAAGTACTTTTGCTCCATATCAGGTCGACTATACATATATTTTACATTACGTGTCAAAAGATATCCATACCTAAGCAAACGTGCTAAGCACAATGCAGCAGCTTGCTGTGTAGCTCCGCTATCATGTAAATATGTTTTGCATATCGTAATGATATTGGAAACAATTGCAATCGAATCACTTGTTTCTTGTCCACTCAAAGACGAATCAATAGTTTTTAAATCAAAAGGCACAAGAGCAAGAATACTCAACCATAATAGCAAAACATATCTACAGAAATCTAAGTTCTCATCTAAATTTTATTCATACCGAATTTCCCATGTTGTACAATCATCTCTGTCTTGTGATTGCAACAATAAGAGTACTGGTTCAAAATCCGACACTTCATGGGACAATAGCTTTACAATAGTTTTATACCTAATTCCACAAATAAACACATTAAATATCAATCATTTTGTACCCTCGAACTTTGCACATAAGATAGATAACTTGACAAGATCGATGTAATAATTGTCTTTGAGCGGGGTCTTGCAAAACTTGAAAAGGAAATGCAACTCCATCATTACTTGATGCATTTTGCAATTGGAATAGCACAGATCGAATATGTTTCATCACTGGCGTCAACATATCTTTTAAAATTGGATCAAGTAATCCTCCTTGTTCTTGATATGGATCAATCTAGTATCAAATTAAGCTTAAACAACAAGAAAAACTCATACAAGAAAGCGAAAGCGATTAAGTACATCTTCTGTAAGCTTCTCATTCACAAGGATATCAACAAGACGCTTATCTGCATGAAATAGTTCATTCACAGCACTCTTCTCATTCTCATCGTCAGCCATCCCAACTCAAATCTTCGACTTAACACTTTTTTTACTTTTATTTCATTACCTCTTACAATATATATTTACTCTTTAAATAAATATCAAAAACCTGTGTCATTTAATAAATCAAAATATATAGTTTAAGAACTTAACCCGTGAAATTGCATATTTTGTAATATATGTTTATAAAGGATCATTAGTTGAATTATTTCACGATGGCGAATGGCATGTGGACGCGCATGGCCGCCTCGGGAACGTCAGTGATCATTGCGCCTAAAGTTGTTTCTGCAGAGCTTGAGGCTAAGATAAAAGAATGTATTGAAGGTTTTATGCAAAAGAATAAGTCGCATGCGGAGTCACGAAGTTTAAAAATTGTACGCCAACATGTTGAAAAGACGTTGAGTTTAAGCTTAACTCACCATAAAGATCTACTTAAACGATTGATGCATAATGTATTGCAACGATCTAGTATGGCAACGGATGTGAATTCGTTGGCGAAAGAACCATTGTGGAAACCTAACGAGCGAACTATCGCGATCATGAATGGTCTTAACAATTTGTATCAATATTCACGATCTCCAGAGGTTTTTTCAAAATGCAGCTTTGATGCAGTACAACATTTATATGAGTTGGCTGAAATTACTGCTGATCGTGAAATGCATCGAACTATTTTGCTTTATGCACGACAACTTGCGAGCCAATTTCTTGACAACTCATATGCATTTATTCCAGAATGGTTATATGGTGCACAACCTACTCCTTTGCAAGTACGTGACGTTGTTTATTAATTGAAATGACTTAAAGATAGGTACTTGATGTTATTTCGCAAGCATATACTCTAAGTTGTATTCATATGCAGCATCCTCGTTTAAAAGAATTACGTGTTTTCTTGGCTACCCAACAAGTTCCATACACAGCTATGGTATGTAAAATGTATGTATGTTGCATTTCTATTGTACTATAGGATTATTTTGGTTGGGATCCAAATACTGCATATGCTACAACAGATTCCAAGCAAACGTGCTACCAAAAAATAGCAAATGCACTCACAATGACGTGGTATGCAAACCATCTCGAAATTATGCTAGGATGCACGTATGGCACTGTAAGCATTATTCTATGAGACTTTCTTAGGATAACTTTATTAGGTGTTTAAATGGATTCCATCACTGTATCCTTATGCAGCTCCAAGTGAATTGACAGACAAAGAATACTTAGATCAATGCTATTTGATATCTCGACTAGTTCTGACATTAACCAATTTTGGCTCGCTACAGTTGACTGTTGTAATCTTTCTATCTGCGGAATATCGCGATGAAAATATCCATTAGGACTTGCTACCTCATGAGTACCATTTCATGCAGCAGCATTTTGACACACATTTGGCTCGAAGCGATTTGCACATTGTTGGATCATTTGCTCGGGTTTGTCATAAGTTTAATGTATAATCTTAATTGACATAGGCACTTAAAGGATATTTACCAAAACCCACTGCTGTTCTAGAACGTGCAATGGCATTTGTATTATGCTCACAGTCTGAAGATGGTTCATGGCAACAACTCGAGTCCGAGACACCAGAAGAGCTCGTACACAAATCGGCTGTAGCATTATTTACTTTGTGTGATCCTTGCTTTAATGGCTATGCACCTTCAGTTGCAGATGTGAATATTCTGCCAGTTCTTGAGCGACTAGCAGCTACTGAACACGAACGGGTAAATATGTGATTGATTCTTCTGGGCTAAAATCAAAGTAGCGAGGTGCTAATGGTGACAATTTTGAGTCAGATCTTAAACGCAACAACATGAAAGCTAATGTCCAAGCTGTGCTTACAAAGGCAGCAATTTGTGATGCAGCCATTGCTCCTGTAGCAGAGGTACATGAATGAATTGAATTCTAATCTAAATTATGGTATTAGGCAAATGAATTAACACGTATTCAAGGCATTTTGGAAGCCACAACAGATATTAAAGCAATGGATGCATTTGTAGCTCTTGACATTTTGACATCGTTAAAGTCAATGCAATTAACTGTCGAGACATTAAAAGCAACGGGGCTTGGCCGAAGTATCAACAAACTACGAAAGCATCCATCCGAGCACGTCTCAAACCTATCTCAAGCTCTCGTAAGCAAGTGGAAGAAAGATTTGCTTGGTTAAGTAAAACATCATGTTAATTTTCCATTCATTATTACGAATTACTTAGCAACATGTCAACGCGACTCGATGGTACACAGCTGCATGTGGTTGCCATTCTTCTCTTAAAGAAGAGGATGATTCATACAATTGTTGACCAAGTTTTGCATAACTCACAGACGGGATATTTTTTGGTCGATTGAATTCATACGTTTGACGTAATTCACCAGGAGGAAGCACTTCCATCGGCTTCAAAAGTTCAATTAAACTACAATTTGAAGGTACATCTGCAGCATTTTCAATCGTTCTCTTCACTTGTTCATCGCTAAATGCTTTTTGAAGTTGAATACGAATTGCTTCAAGTCGTTCTAAGGAATCGAGCTTTCCTTCATGCTGATATGGTTTCTCTTTCTTCACACATTCTTGCTCATGCTGAAAAGCAAAGAAACGTAGTGGCAATGGTTGATCTGCATCAAGAGAACTTACATCAATATTTGCTACGACTGCTGGACGCAATGCACGCGTGAGCAAACGTCGACTCACGCGGGACAGCATCGCGCTCCAAGTTGGCAACTAAGAAAATGACAGAAAGTATTCTCTTATCTTCAACCCATTCTAATCCCACCCAACTCTACCTCCCACACTTTTTCTTCGTCAAAGAAAGGCAGACAATCTATCATTACGTCATGCATCCTCTAGTATTGCAAAGAACCTCTCCTCTGCGACATCCAAACTCTCGAACTTCACTCTACAAAGCGACAGGGTACATAATGATGGTGTCTAGCATTCTTTATACTTACACATAGTATACAACTAACCATATATACAATTATACAAGATTATGTATATACACAAAATTCTATAAGATATAAGCTGTCAGCTTGGTGTAGTGGTTATCACGTCTCGTTTACACCGAGAAGGTCGCCGGTTCAATCCCGGCAGTTGATAAGTATTTTTATTTCACATATATGTATACATGACAAAGTATACATTTTAATTGTATACTTTAAGGAAGGTAATGAAGATCGCATCATTTTTGCCAGCAGCGACGACAATCTGCTATGAACTTGGTATTGGGCATTTATTGTCGTGTGTTACGTTTGAATGCCAGGTAGATATGATTGTTGCTTGTTAAGAGATGTTGATGTTGGACGTGTAGTTTCCGAAGGCAGCGAAAGACAAGCCGAAAGTGATACGTTGTGTGTTTGATGCTGATGACCATTCATCAAGTAAAATTGAAGAATTTGTCTCGACGAGTGCGACGAATGGCACACCATTGTATGCGATTGATGAATCATTGCTACGAGATGTCGACGTGGTTTTGATTCAAGATCTTTGTGAAGTATGTGCGATTGGACCTGCAAATGTTCTTCCTGTGTTAAAAAAACTCAATATTAAACCAAAGATTGTTCAATTAACTGCTCGTGGATTAAGTGGACTCTATCGAGATATTAATGCGATTGCTTCTGTTTGTGGGATTCAAGAACGTGGTAATCAACTTGTCGAATCTTTGCAAAAACGTGTCGAAAATGTTACGACAGCGCTACATGGATGCAAACCCATCAAGACTGTGTGCGTCGAATGGTTAGATCCGATCTACAATGCTGGACATTGGATGCCTGAGCTTGTAAAGCTTGCTGGTGGCTACGATCCTCTTGCAGCACCCGAAACATTCTCTGTTGCTATTGACTGGACTACTGTGGCCCAAGCTGGTGCTGAGGCTTTAGTTATCATGCCTTGCGGCTTCAATCTCGAGCGTAGTATCAAAGATTCTAGAGCTCTTCTTCCATCTCGCAAAGGCTTTTGTGATATTCCCGCTGTTCAAAGCGGTCGTGTGTATTTTTTCGATGCAAATCGTTTATTCAGTGGGGCTTCCCCTGCACTTGTCGATGGCCTTGAGGTCCTTGCGCATCTACTCCATCCTGATCGCTTTGCTGCGATTGCTTCCCATCGCAAAGACTATGCCCAAGTTGACATTAGATGAGAGATCTTGTAAATTTTATACTTGAGGTTTGTATACATTGAGTTTGAATTTGACGGTGCAATGGACAAGCGATTAGCGGCAACGACAGCGGCGGCCACGGCCGTTCTTGAGGAAATTCCTCTGCACATGGACCGCATCCAAGAGCTCCTGCAGAGGGAATTCCCTCCCACAACACCATCGCAAGTCCACGCTGCGTTTTCCCCGCTCGTATCGATTGATGCAGCCACAAACGAACGCATGGTTCGCCTCGTTCATGTAGTTCTGGATGAAATCCACACTGCGATTCAAAAGCTACAATGCATTGAACGATGGATCCAATTACTCGTGCCCAAGATTGCTGATGGAAATAACTTTGGCGTCGAAGTGCAAAAGAGCGTCCAACTTCAGATCAGTGCTAGCCGCACAGCACTACAGAAAGCTTGGGATGGCATGACTGACTACTACTGGCAACGTGCTACAGCGCACGAGAAGTTTGCAATCAAAGCATCTACTGAAAAGTCCAACACAGTCACGAGTACTGCTGAAGAAGGCGGGAAAGATGGCAATACCAATACAAAATCTACCGTCGCTATTGAAAAAGCATCGAATACAGTTGGAGCTCCATTGGCAGACTTGATTGCTTATGTTATTGCCGTGGATGTTAAATGGTATTATAATCTCCAACGAACACTTGAAAGTGTCGGCGATCATTATGCATTTTCACTCGATGCGATTGAAAAAAATAGCTCGAAAATCAAATTGCCACGTGGACATGGAGAGCGTGGTATGAGTATGTTTTAATGTGATTGTTTTCCTTTGTAGAGCTACCTTGATACAGCTTTGTAAGGTATTAACAATTGCAACACGATTCCTTTTTTTTCCTTGGATATCCTTGTTATCTTTTCTCAATTAGACAATATTTCAATGCATTATCTTTGCTTATACCATTAAAGCTTGTATCTACTCACGATAGCCTTTTATCTATGTAGGATAGCCATTTATCTATGCCTTGAAATATCTTTAATGGGAGTTTTCTTGAAACTTTAGTCCAAGAAAAGATGAACGGGAATCCAGTGTCGTTGCAATGGAAATATCCTCCTGACTTGGTCTTTAATGAAGAAAGTCTATTAGATATCATCTTAACTTTGCGTATGAAGATTGAAGTACTTGAAAAGAGTGAAATGGGCAATGGTGAAATTCCTGCTTGGTTAAGTGATGCCATGCAAAACATTGCCAACAATTCCGAAGCAATGGTAGAGTGTCAAAACCTTAAAGATCAATTCAAATACATGAAGCAAACAATTGACGGCATTCAGAAAGATATTGTACTCTTACGACGGGATATAGCTGCAGCTCGAACTATTAAAAAGAGAAATCGAGTTGAAGATGAAGGAAAATCAGATACACCAGTTCGAAGACGTCCTAGCATTGCTATGGCTTTAGATAGAGCTCCATCTCGACGTGAAAGTTTAATCCAAGCAGATTTACAACGAAAAGCTATTGAAGAGAAAAAACAAAAAGGAGCAGCTACTGGAGAAAGACCTACAACACCACAAACCAAGCCAAATGAACCAGTTTTTATTGCTTCAGAAGCTGCAATTGATCACGGAGTATCACAAGAAGCATTAGAAATGATCATTGAACCACTTTTAGTGACACAAGAACAACAAAAGGTATTGATAATATCTAGGTTTATATCTATTGTCTGTAGGCTGAATTTGCAGTCATTCGGGAAAATTCGCAAGAAGCTAAAAGCAGTGTTATACGATTACAAGCTGAAATGAAGCGACGTGATGCTCTTATCCAAGCTAGAAATTCAAAACATGAAGGAAATGTTAAGATATTGTTGGATAAACTTACCCATGATCTTCGTGCTTGTGTCACACAAAATGAACTGATTGGATTTGAACAAAAATCACTCATTCTGTTAAAGCAAGAAAGCAACAAACTATCCGATGAATTTGGTGGATTATTTAATCGTACACAAGAAGAAATTCACATGGTATATTATATACTTTGAGTTGTTTAGTACTAATAGCATTGTAGGTTCGTAGCATGCAAGAAGATATAAACAGTAACCAAGCAGAATCCCTACAAAAAACTCAAAATCGTGTTGAAATTATGAGCGATAAAATTGAGGAAATCATCAAGACACAAGTACATTATACTATTTAATGGATTAAGCATTGAAAATAGGATAAATTTGCTAAAATGCTCGATGAGCTACGAAGAAATTCACAAGCAGAACATCAACACATTCAAACTATTATTACTCAGCAAGGAGTCATGAAAGAAAAATGTTTGCCAATATCTAATATCCATTGATATAATGACTTGATATATAGTACAAGCTTTGAGTGAGAAGCAAGGCAAATCAGAACAATTTATGGCTGATTTAGCCCAAGCTGTTGAAAACCAAGCACAGAGCAAACAAAAATCTGAAGATCAACTTAAAGAAATCATTGAAATGCGTTCTGGTGCTCTTCACAATGGTAAATGATCACATATTAATGTATTCATGTTTGCTATTAGAAATTAAACGTTTGGATGATATATTTGAAGCATGCTCTATATCGACGTTGTCTATGGATGTTAAGAAAAGCACTGAACGAATTGAATTCCTAGAGCATTCCGCTGTAGAAAACAAAAAGAAAATTACAGATTTATCCCAGCATGTTGCAGATACTGAAATCATTTACAATACCAACTTTACCAATATCTATGGAGGTACTATTGGTATTTGACATGCTAGTATTTAAAGTTTGTAGGCATTGAACGAGTAAGTCGAGAAGCTAGTGATAATTTAAAGAAAGCCACAAATCAATTATCAACCAAGATTAAAGAAGCTCAGGAGGTTAATGTTAGTTTAACCAAAACAGTTCTTGAACACAAAGATGAATCTGAAAAGAATTTTGCTACAACACGCTCCAAAATTGAAAATCATCAATTAGAGACTGAAGGCATGAAAGGTTTGAAAAGATATCAAAATGGTTAACTCAACTTTATGCTTAGTACACACTGAAGCTGCTATAGCTGCAATCAAAGAAAAACTTTCGTATTTGGAAGAAAGTAATATGTCATTTCGCACAGAGTACAATGCAACTCAAAGTGAAGTTGATCGGTACAAATATCTAATGTTAAATATATCTAACGGTCTTCTTAGAACTTTTGCTGAAATTGCTACAGAGACAAATAGCACTCATGTCATCTTGGATTCTATGAATGCTACATTCCAAACACTTACATCCAAGCAAGAATACTTTGATCAACAACTAAATGTCGTTCAAAGTAAACCAATTCATAAAGCTAAATATCTAACTTTCTGTTCATAGATGAATACCGAACAGAAATTAGTGCTACAGCAGCTAAATTAAATGAGACCGTCGCAAAGGAAGGTGAACGTACTGAAGCACTTTATGCTGCGTTTACAGAGAAACAAAGCAAATTTGCTGATATGGTAGCAAAAGCAAGCACTCGTAATATGTCAATTGCAACTCTAAACAAAGAACTCGATATTTTGTGCGATAGCTTTGTTGGTGAGTGCTGGAAATTTGAAATTTCTTCTCGCCAAGAAGGCAAAGTAAATAGCCCCTTTCTTTATATCTATTTACATAGAGTAGATTGCAAATTCACCTGCATCAAGAGCAGATAACAATAGCAATCGTAAACAATTTTCAGATCGACAACAAAATTTTCTTGTCAAGAATGCCCAATTTTTTGCAGATTTGGTGTGTGCAAAGGCAGAGTATGAAGTACTCAAGACTGCAAGCAATAAAGAGGTACATCAGTAGTAGTAATTGTAGCTAAGTTGATGTAGACCCGAAGTCAAGCTGAATTGGATGCAAAGATGGTCTACTTGCAAGAAGAAATTATTGACAAACTAAACACAAGAATGCTTGCTAAAGTGTCAAACAACAAAAATTGTGGTGAGCAATTTGACAAAGGATCTCTTGAGCGACGTGAACTCTTCATGCAAACGGTAAAATAGTCTAAAGTTTACCACTGATTGTTATAGCTGGCCAATTTATTAAATGGTGCATTGGCTCGAAGAACTCTTGCTGGTGGTGGTGGAGGTCCCCAAGAAGATGGACGTCAAAGTGGTGATGGTGCACTTCCATTGTATTGTGAGATCTATTCATGCTATCATAATAGGATCCTTCTTGGAAACAATGCGACTTCAGGGACGTCCATCGTCCCAAGCAAGTGCTCGACCAACTTCATCAGCAGATAGTAATAGCCCATTCAACAAACGACGCGAGTCTTATAGTTGCTTTGGTGTACGAGCTGACAGTCCTGTACAAGATGCAGACGCAAGACGTATTATACAATCCCCTCATTCAAATTCCCCTTATGTGTACCGTGGTGGTTTTCGTATTCCAAATCGCAATGCTACAATAAATGCAGTATCTGATGCCTACAGGTAGAATTGTATTGATTGAGTATTTCTGATATCCCTTAATCAGGGAAATGCATCATGATAATGATGCTAATACCGAAGAGTTTGTAGAAGAAGATGCTGGAATTCTTGGTCAAACAGAGACATCATTAATGTCATCATCGGTGTCTCTTCCAGCTTTGTAAGTTAGCACTGACAGCATCATGAACTTGTTATAAAAAGAGTTATCATCCTTTTAAGTCGACAACTTGTCTGCACGGCGAAAAAGAGTGTCAACAATATTTCCGACATTTTGAATCACCCCAAGGCCTGCAGCATACGTTTTCTACAATAAAGATGAGCTTTAAACATTAAGATGATTCATTTACATCTTCTGTTGCACTTTCATAGACAATAAGTTGTCCACGGCCTTGATCAAGAATACCATGGAACTTGTGATCCAAAATCATTTGAGATAATCTACGATTCTAATGAGGCATGTACATTTAGATATTTGTTACTTGGTCTCAACTTGAGGCAAAGGAAGCTTGATAAGTGTAGCAACGTGACTAATTTCAACACACGAATATGGTTGAATGATCTTGATCAAGTTGGATTCGAGCAAATTTTCATACAACAAATGGAGATGATGCTTGACAAGAGGATCTTGAATGAGTTCTATGTATTGTTAAGACAATTGTTGTATTTGATCGAGAGTACGAGCGGAATATTGAGTTGTAGCAGCTTGGAATAACTCGATAGATCTTTGATCATGAGCTTTTGCAATGGCTTTAAAAGCTTCGACATCGACACCAGCAAACTTGATTGCACTCTTGCCATTTACAATAACAGGTACATCCCCAGATTGACCATTAGCAATCTTACTCAAAAGCATGTATTTCAAACAAGCAAGAGCTTCAGTCTTGTCCAAATTAGACAATGCTTCAAAGGCTTCAAAAAAGTAAGAGTAGGCTGTCTTATAATCACGTTCTTCAGCATGCAAAATCCCCGACATGTGATCAATGTTAGCTTGCATTCGGGGGACAATATAGATGGAGTTTGCAATCGAACGAGCTGCAGTGAGAGCAGCTTTGGCCTTGGGTACATTTCGCAAAGCATGGTAAAGCTTAGCTTCGACCAAGTGAATTTCCACAAGTAATTGCTTGTCATCAAGTTTTTTAATTTCACGAAGAAGTTCAGTGATAAGATCCAAAGCAGTTTGATACTTGGCTTGTTCAAACAAACTACAAAGACAGCATTATTACAATATCTTGATAAATTCATATACATGGAAGCTAAACGAGCTTGAATACGTTGACGTAAAAATGTGTGTTTTTCCAAATTGCACCATGCAATCGAATCAATGCACAAATCAGCTTGAAATTGCAGAGATTTATCATGTTCCAAAGCTTCGACTTTCGATACCATATCAATAATTGTACGTACTAACATAGTACAGTCAATACAATGCCATCTTTTTATCAAACCTACCAATTTTTCCTGTTTTAGCTTTTGGAATTGTAGAGAAAAATGGTCGAACACTTTGCAAAAGTGTTGCCAATTCCTTTTCACGTCTACAATAACAATTAAATAAAGCAATCTTTCAATACATACCCATGGCGAGTATACAATTGTCCAAGCTTATAAATCGAATGTTCCTTGACACGATGTACAGCTTCCAAATCTTCATCATCACCATCTACAAATTTTCGTCAATAGCCCCCTCCTCACATCTTTTACGATATGCTAAAATGCGCTGAAATGCTGCAATCGAACGCTCAGGTGATGCACGGCCTTCTTCC
>JNBS01002479.1:0-22221 GCA_002081575.1 Thraustotheca clavata
CATTAAACACATACTTGGTATGTTCTGGTGCTAATTTACATTTGCAATCACATTCATCATGCTTCATAATATATTTCCAAAACATATCTTCATCATCATAAATTGCTAATTGTACACCTTCATCAGGAGTACGTATACGTCCTTGTATATGTCCAACAGTTTTTGTTATGTCATGATCAAATGTAAAGCAAAATTTGCCCAAATACGAAAATTCTTTACCAATATCAAAGCCGGTAAAAATACTACCATTCACCCAAGTAGCACCTAATCCAAGCCACGCAAGCACATACTTTAACATGTTGCTCAACTAAACGAAAATGATCGTTCTATCCTCTATAGTTTATTTTGTCTAGTTTTTCCATTCGAAATATTTAGCGTCCTTTCAAAGGTACATCTTTCTTCATTAAATTATACTATACTATTTCTTAGTAATTTAGTCATTTTTTCTCGATGGCAAGTGAGTGGACACAGAGAAACGCATGGAATAATTGTGACGTGTCAATGACCAGAAACTTATCAGGTGTACCTGTACAATTTGAAACTATCAAAGAAGCAAAACTTGGTATGTAATTTCTACTTGGATTGATCGAGACAGCATAGATATAGACACGATGCTACGAACCCATTTGACATCGTGATATCTTCAACGCGTAGTTCGAGAATCAACGTGGGACTCGCTAGAAACAAGAAATCCGGATAATGTATCCGGTCGGTCAAAAGGGCAAGTTCGAAAAGGTGCCAAATCCCCTTTTTTTGCCTGTAATGCCCATGATACAAGGCGATGATAATGATGGAATGTTTGATAGTAAATATTGACATATTAGAGTGTTATCTGAATGATATTGTTAGGTGAAGATGAATTACATGTGGCTGCACGTGCTGGTATGATGTTACTTGAAAAGAATGCTGAATTAGAAAGCACGATTGAAGATTTGCATGATGATATATTAACATATCAAAATCATTATCGTGAACTAGCAATGGAAGCAGAAGTATTACGGGAACAACGAAAAGAGGCTGTGATGGAAGTCCAAGAAGCACATAGAGATATCAAAGCATTGCGATCGCAAATCATAAATCAACAAATTGAATGGGAAAGGATACATGAAGAATTACAAGATTCGATACAACATTTACGCACAGATTTACATTTAGCCAAGACAGCACCATGTCAACATCAAATTGCTGCTTTACAATTACATCTTGACCAAGAGAATGAACAAGACACAAATGCTCAGGTCGTCCCACCTGATGCATCTGACTCTGTTCTCGATGCTAATGTGGTTGCGATGGTTGAAAAAGATGAATATGAAAAAGTTTGTGCTGAAAATGAAGAACTTCATGCTACATTACATCATGCTGAAGAAGAGTTTGCTGCATTTCAACTCGAACGAACTCGTGCCCAAGCTATGGAATTACAGATTAAAAACCTTGAACAACAAGTTGTCCAAGTCCAACGTGAAAAAAGAGCGATGAAAGAAGAACAAGAAGAAGAACGAGCGCTGATTGAAAGCCTTCGTGCCATGGTTCAGATGTACAAGGTATAATTGCCTCATTTCTTTTCCACAGACACATCATTGTAATAGAAAATCGCCGAAGCACGGCCATTCTCTAGTGAATGTTCATGCAAAGACACGTCTGACGATGAAGCTCAAACAATTACAGATATTGCACCAATAAATCCAAAGACATTACATGACGATGTGATTCAAATGAATCTTGCTTTAAAAGATGAAATTGCATCTTTAAAGCAACAACTCGAAGCTGTACAGTCTCTACCTCCTCCACCTGCTCCCGACATTTCTCTTCGAGATCGTATCGATGAGTTAGAAGACCGTCTTAATGTGACCAAAGAAATGCTCAAACACACCAAACAACAATGGATTTCTGCTTTAATCAAACAACGTGAAGCACAAGAATGTTGTGATGCTGCCAAAGCTGAACTCGTTCGAATGCATGATCTATTAAACCATCAACTTGGACCATTTTCTTCCGATAGCAATCCTCAAGAAGGTCGCATTCCTTTAACTCGTCGTCCAAGCATTGAAGATGACTGGGTACAAGACAATGGTGTACATCCTGCTCCACCAGGTCTGTATTCCCTTACTGCTTATCTAATTTATCCTCCTAGGCGATCTAAATTCCCCATTGATTCAATGCTTGCTTGATCATTGGACCCAAGACAAATCTCAACGTCGAGCTTTGTCGGAATGGCTACAATCAGCTATTAGTGATCGTACCAAGGGCCCAACCCAAGCTCTACGTCTTGATCGTCTCTCAAGTGAAGTGAGTGCAGGCTTTATTCAGCTTCTCGTGCCGATTCTGCGTAAAGTACACGGCGTGGACGTGACGATCATGAAGCGAGCCTCAATGCATGTGCTTTCGGACTTGATCTTGGACGTCTCAAAGGCCAAAGTACCGATTCCAGCGCCATCGTCGTCCATGTATCTCGTAGATCGGCTTGTATGCTCTCGCATTCTCTAAGACATCGCGCATTAATAGAAATCGATAGAAACGCGAGCGAGCGCGGCGGCTTTCAATCACTTCTGCAACGTTCGTGCGCCATCCATGGCGACCAGGCCACATTCACATTCCCTAATTCCTTATTGTAATCTAATTATCATCATCAACGTAACTTTCGACGTAATGATCATTTATCTACCTAATCATCTATCTATCTCATAATCAAAGGGAGTGCCACGTCATCTTTACTCGTTGACGATCGGATGGCGTGTGTCACTCGAGTATTAGCATGCGATTGCGTCTGTGGCTTCTCTTGCTATTTGTCGTGGCGGTGTGTGCCGAAGATTTGTACGAGCTTCTAGGAGCTAGTTCTGGTGCTACTTCACAGGAACTCAAGCGAATGTATTGAATAGATTAAGAGCATCTCGAGATATATTGATTGATCATTTAGTTATCGTAAACTATCGCTCAAGTATCATCCTGATAAACAAGCACCAGAAGACCGAGAAGCTGCAGAAAAACACTTTATCAAGATTGCTAATGGTAAGATGTGAGAAGAGAAGAGTGCTACACGTGTGCTTGTAGCGTATCGAGTCTTGTCGGATCCAGAAAGACGTGAAAAATATGATTTGTATGGCATTGCTGATGACCAAGGATTCAAGTAACAAATAGTTATCATGAAGAACGATGTTAATGTGGTTATCGTAGGAATTTTGATGAAGCATTTAAATCTGCACATGACAGCTATGAAGATACACCATTGAATTGGATTGCATTGATTTTGATCTGTTTGATGGGAATTGTACCAGTGTTTTTGATTAAAAGCAACAAAGGCAAGCAGAAGACGGTGAATAATGCTCGTCGAGAAGCTTTGTTAGCTACGTCGAAAGCCAAAGCTAAACGTTCTCCAAAGGATGATTAAACAAGATTTGTAAGACAGATTTACAATACAAAGTTTGATATAGAATTAAAGAAAGAGTGCCTCGTTAAAGAACTGTTGTCGTACTTGCTGTGCTTTCACCAGCGCGCAACGCTGCTAGTCGTTTAGTATGGGCAATTACAATTTCTTCATGATTGTTGGCCATTTCTTGAAATGTCTTCATGCAATATTCAGTCATCATGCCAGGTTTTGGAGAGAATGCTTCACATGCTCCAGCACTTTCAACGATATCACGTTTGTCATAATTGCTTGGAATATGCATTGATTTCATCATATCATCCAAAGCAACTTCTTTACCAGCACGAGATGGTGGCAAACGTTCAATATATGATTTGACACGAGATGTGCTAGGCGTCAAACCTTTCTCTATAACAACCCTATTGAAATTATCATTAAAAAGTTAAAGTAGATGAAAATACCATGCTTGTTGGTTTGCAAGTAGAGTCATTGGATCCCGAGGGTATAATTCATCTTCCATAATTGCTTTCCAAACGATAACAATGCGATCCTTTTCAAAGAATCGTTTAAACAAGACTTGACCGATTACATTAGCACGAGAACGACCAAAAAATGGACACTCTGTACGTCCTTGTTGGCACATAATCTTCTCACAATATCGAGTGTCATTATCAACAGCTTCGAGCAACTAGAGAGATGATCAGGACACATGAACGATGAAATGCACACGTACATCACCAACGTTTTTGATTTCATCGGCAATGTTGGTGGTGCAAACTTGCCATGTTGCTTCAGCTACAAGTTCATAGTCCCATGGAAGAGTATGAAAGCGGATAAAGTCAATTGAAATTGTTTCTTCACTTGGACGAGCACTGATTTTCGATTGTTTGATTTCTTCTTTTGGATCAAAAAGCCCTGAACGAACAAGAATCCCATTAAGCAATTCATATTGTTTGTCCATAATCATTTTCATCGCATGTCGTCTTGCATCACGGTCTTTACTTAGTTTTGAGAGCTTCCACTCTTCATTATCAATCATCGATGGGAACGAAAGTCTTGGTTTCTTTTGAATCATCGATTGCAAAGCTTCAGCAAACTTAAGTTGTTCTTCCAATGCAGCTTTCAATTTCGCATTTTCTTGATGAGCCTTCTGTCTTTCAAGGAACTGGGAACGAGCAAGTTGTTCCCATTGAGAGCCATGTTCACCTTCAAGTTCTTTGATTTTTTGTAGCATCGATAATTGCGAGTTTAAGTTCATGACTTTATCTCGCAAATATGACAACTCATCCTTTTGTCTCAGACGATGTTTCTTAGATGCTTGAGCTAATTGCATCTTTCTCTTGAGGTTTACAGGCGCTAATTTCGGAGAAGAATCCTTTTCGCTTGCTGACGATTCACTTGGCTCCGAAGTTGCGTCGTCTTCTTCATTTTCGCCATCACTAAGCCCAGCCATCAAATCCCCCAAGTCAATCTGCACGTTTGTAGCCATAGGCACCTCCACTGGAGCTGGAGGGGCTTGTTGTCCAGACATTAAGAAGCGAAGGAGCGCATCTTCTTCTACAGCGTTCATGCTGATAATGATAATGACAGTCGAGTGCTGGTTGGTGCGTTCCACGACGAAAAGACGACCATTCAATGATATTCTGCATGTATACCATACAATTTTATAGATACAAGATGACGGTTCTAATGTAGGAGATCCTTTACCAATCCCATGCAATTTCTCTCCCATGGCTCTGTGAAATATTGATTTTTCAAGGATATTTTTTATACTATATTTGGCTTGATATTATCTTACCAGACTGGATGGAAAATATTTATTTTATTAATACTATGTCAACCATCCTACAAACACGGAAAAATTGAATGATTAACGTGGTCTTAACGCTAAGACTAGAAATCTTTAGTTGGATATGAGTTGTTCAATATGTAATTTAGTTTGCTTTTGATGTAAGGGAATAACAAACAAATAATAGTTACGAAAGATCTAGAGAGTTCGTGATTGATTATGGCTACAAAAAAATGAACTTTATGATACAAAGCGAATTCCCTGTAAAGTTCAACGAGAGTTTTGATGTGGAATAATGTAAACCTTTTTGACAGGTAAAATGATGTTGATCTTGAATACCTTGAGGTACATATGCCAACTTTAAAGTGTTTAAATTGATTTTTCCTTCAATGTTTACTTTAGTGTAACATCATAATTATCCATTTCCGTTATCATAGACCAGCTGAAATGTACAAAAGTGAATATTTGTTTACCGCGAAATAATTCATCTTGCTTCTTTTAACACCGAAAAAACTATTTTGTGTAGTACTCCCGATATGTGCTTCATCATTTCTATCTACTCAACATCTTGATGCTGAAGAAGTTTTCATTTTACGAGATTTTTTGATAACTCAGGTTGGTCTGCAAAGTTTCCCAATATGTTGTGTGCAGTATGTAGCCAATAGAACGTTCACTTTGATTCGTGCATCGTTATCAATCCATTTATCGCAAATTGTTTAGTCTTTTTTACTTGATCGTAATAGGATCCCAACAGAATTTACGACGTCCAGTGCGTTGGATGATGTTATTGATTGTCTCAATGTGATCTTTCTCAAGCACAACCTCATTAGCTTGGATATTTTCCCGTAGTCGTCCAATTGAGCTTGCTTTCGGCATGACAATACATCCTTGATGCAATGCCCATGCAATTAACACTTGAGCAGCAGTACATTTAAGTTCTGTCGCAACAGCATGAATTTCAGGGAATTCATTTATATTTAACAAAACCCCTTCACCCAAGCATGAATATGCCTCCACAGCAATAGATTTTGCAGAGCAAAATTCCATAAGCTCCCGTGTTTCCGGTGTATATAAAAGAGGATGAAATTCAAATTGATTCACATGAATTGGAAAAGCTTCAATTCCTTCAAAATGAACAATATTAAAATTTGACACACCAATAGCTTTAACAATTCCAGCTTCATACGCTTCTTTTAAAGCTTGCATTGTACCAATACGATTTGGTTTATTACGAGGATCATCCGTTCGTAAACCTTGAGTACCAGGCCAATGTACCAACATTAAATCAACATAATCTAATCCAAGATCACTTAAAGATTGTTCAATGCATTTCTTTGACATTTCATAGCCCATAAACTTTGGAGACACTTTGGACGTTACAAAAAGGTCTGCACGAGTGACGATTCCTTCGTCAACAACTCGACGAATAGCTTCACCAACAAATTTCTCGTTCTTATACACGACAGCAGTGTCAATATGACGATAACCCACACGTACAGCATCGTATACAACTCGTTCAGCATCTTGGCCTCTTAATCGGTACGTCCCTACACCGATAGCTGGTACTTGGGCTCCTGTGGCCAACTTGACAAGCTTCATTTTAACCAATAAGAAAATCTAAAATAACCCAAAATCAAATATAGTTTTAACCTTTTGTACACTATAAATTAATATAAAGTTGCGTGCGATTAGTTTATAAGATGAAAGCTGTACAAGCTTTATTGGCAAAGCATCATGTACAAAGCCATCTTCAACATCTATTGAAGCAAATACGTCCATTTCGTGTGCTTGGTTTGGATATTAACACAAAAACAACAGGCTATGTAGTCTTGAATGAGAAAGGTTGGACTTTATGCTTCAATTTTGGTTCATTTAAAGCATAGGAAGGCTAGTAAAGTTTGGTCATGTATCAACCAAGCACTTGTCAAGTGAAATTCAAATGCTTGATATTGGCATTGATATCACAAATGCTTTGAAAGAATTGGCAATTCCAAAGCAAGAAAATATCACTTGGCTTGTTGGAATTGAAGACTTTTTAAAAACTTATGCCAGTGGTCGATTTCATACCAAAGGCTTGTTTCAATTAGCTCAACTCAATGGACTTATTTCGTATTCGTGTCTACTTACGTTTGGAACACGTCCTCAACATATACATCCTACGTCAGCTCGTGCTTTTTTTCGCCTTGCAAAAGATAAAGAAATGAAAAAGAGAGATGCCATTAAACATGTTGTGATGGATTTTGCACTTTCAATGGAACCTAATTTATCTTTTCCTGAAAAGAATAGCGTTGGGTATCGATATGATATTGCAGATGCGTATGTGATTGCTTTTTACACATATTGGCAACATGTAGCAACTCTTGCTTGTGATAAAAATCAAGAATGGACACAAGTTGTAATTGCTGATTTGAATCAACTTTTGGACAAACAAATGACAAGAAAGGCTGCTTTGCCAATAGATTTTGACTCTGAAAGATATCTAGATACTGTTCTTTTAGCTCATGTACAAGATTACATCAAAGACATTGTGCACGATACTGCTTTGTTAAACAGTATTCGCCCTAATGCTAATCAACAATAGAACGTTGTTTAGTATACACACAGAGTTTATGAATCTAACTACAGAGGGATTCCTCTTCAGACAAAATATCATGATATTAATCGTCTGAAAGGAGGTACGACATGCGGCATTTTTGTTTTTGCACAGCAACATCAATTGCTTTTTCAAATGCTTCTTCGACAGCTCGAAAAGATTGTTCAATAAATGTGGTCACATAGGTGGTTGTACGATTTTCAAGTTTGACACTGGGCATGATATATTGGTATATATCGGTCAATTGCAACAATTGTCCAGCTCTTGTTGGGGAATGGCGTTGGATAAATAACTTGTATAGAGATTGAGATGGATTCTTTGGATCTCCTTCAATTACCATCCTAAAAATTACGTCAAAAAATTTAAGTTGGATGCAAATATGTACCAGCCACTTTGGTGCACACGCATGACATTTTCATCTAAAGGCAAGCATTCATCTTCAAGAATCGACTTCCATACAATAACAACACGATTTTTTTCAAAGTACCTCCTGTATAGGAATCGTGCTGAAACAACACCAGATACATCTGCCAAAATATGTCGAGGAACATTTTCCACGTACACCGTATTGGCATCAAGCACCTCAAGTGTTTTGTAATTTTTACACCATTTCTCTGTGATGCCTTTGCCAAGAGATACATTCCATGCAGCTTCTGCAAGGACATTATATGGCACATTCTTTCTTACAAATCGGACACTTTCTCCAAGAATATTTTTATTTTCCATCGACGCACACACATTAAGTTTATGTACATCACCTGTATGCATTTCAAGTAATCCACATTGTAAATAAACTCCTGTGAGCAATTGGTATTGTCGATGGATCAATGCATTCATTCCATGTTTTCTCTTTTCAGGATCAGCAACTAACAATAGTGTTTTCCATTCATCATTGTCAAATACCTACGATGATCAATTAATCCATCATTCTATCAGCATATCCTACAGCAATTCGTGGTCGTTTTCCAAGCAAATCCTGTACAGCATTAATAAAATCACGATCAGTATCAATTTCCAACGATCGTTTTTGTCGTTGGACAGGAGCATCTCGAGCCAAGTTTTGCCAATTCATGGCAAACGATGTGTCGACAGCTTTCATTTCCGAAAGGTATTGTAAGTGGGCTTCTAATGCTTGCACTTGCTCTTGAAGCTGCGTGTCGTCGTGTCTTGGAGAGCGATTACCGTCTTGCATCGCCATCCCAATCACACTAAGCCAATCAAATTGCTTGTTTCAAAATGATGCCAAATGTCTGAAGTGCAATTTGTCATCATAAAACGTCCTCATGCATCCGACTGGTAGCTGAAAGGGCATTTTCGTCTCAGTAGAACGCATCAATGGACCTCGTCATTTGAGCCCGTTTCAGCGTCTACAAGATGAGTCTACAGCCTTCTCTTCTTCATTCTTAAGCTGCATTCAAAGGTAAATGGAGATCATCTTTGTCGATATGAGCATGTGATTGCTCAATCAGTTGGATTACTTGTAATGTCGTTTCCATAGCAACAACGACGTGATTTTGTGTACGTGATGATGGGATTGAGATTATTTTTATTAACTACTTTTACACACGCTACACAAATTAACACTAGAAAAGCAACTACACTTCAGTATTGGAAATCAAAAAATCATGACGATATGTCAGCTTGCGGACTGCAGTGTCTATTGCTTTTTCAAAAGCTTCTTCGACACCACGGAAAGATTGCACGATGAAATTAGTCACGTATGAAGTCGTTCGCTTTTCTAAGCTAATGTTTGGCATGATGAATTGAAAAACATCGGTGAGATGAATTAATTTGCCAGCACGAGTTGGAGAGTGACGTTGGACAAATAGTTTGTAAAAGGATTGAGTTGGATTCTTTGTATCACCTTCAATGACCATCCAACCACTTTGGTGAACACGCATGACACTTTCATCAAGTGGATAGCATTCGTCTTCTAAAATGGATTTCCAAATGATCACCACACGATTTTCTTCGTAATAACGACGATAGAGATATCGAGCACATAAGACACCCGATGCATCAGCAACACCATTGCGAGGGACATATTCGACGTAAACAGTATTGGGATCAATGGTTTCCAAAATTTTGTAGTTGTCACCCCATTTTTCAGTGATTTCTTTGCCAAGGGATACATTCCATGCAGCTTCAGCTAATACTGGATATGGTACATCCATTTTCACAAGGCGAACACTTTCACTAATAAGCATTTTTGTAATATCAGAGCACACATTTACTTTGTGGATAGGTTCTTCTTGACATTCAAGTAAACCACATTGAAGAAAGACACCAGTAAGCAATTGTCTTTGACGATGTAATAATGCATTCATACCATGTAAACGTTTAGCAGGATCAGCAACTAAACGCAATGCTTTCCATTCATCATTTTCAAACACTGCAAGTTGTGGTCGTTTAGCCAACAAAGTTTGCAAAGTTTCAATAAATTCACTCTGTTCTGCCACCTTTTGACGTAATTTTTCATTCTCGACAGTCGATTCTTGTCGATGAGAGGCTAAATCTCTTGCAATATTTTCCCAATTTGATGCAAATGTAGCATCAATCGCTTTCATATTAGTCAAAAATTGCAATTGATCTTCCAATTCCTGTACTTGTTGTTTCAATTCAGCATGTTCATTCTGTCGTTTACGAATATGTTTCTTGTATGCTTCACGTTTAGCATTCTTTCTTGCTGTTTCTTTATCAATCAATTCATTTTCAGACGATGTTAAACTCATCACATCATGTTTTCTCTTGGTTCCAACAGGAGAAGCTTGTTCAATCTCTCCATACGTATCTTTTGCATCTAAAAACACACGTGCAAGTTCATCATCTTTCATCAAACCCAACGTTAATCCATCATCCATGATCACATCGCCAAAGAGAAAAGCGTCCATGTTCATCAGTACCCAAATGAATAAATCGATTTCTACCATCAAACTGCCTCTTTTAATTCAATTTTTAATTTTTATTTAGTTTTTGTATTGATGTGAGAGAAAGTTTTTAAATTCTAGTTATATTTGATTTTTGTATACAGGTAGTATAAAACAGTGAGAAAGGCAGGTTGAACTTTACATTGGGATGGCTCTGGACTTGGAAGAGGATATGAATGATCATTAAACAAGAAATCAACTCTACTTTCTCTTCTCTTTTCAATGAACTTTTTATTGCAATTACATTAGGACAATAAGCTCTTTAGATCAAACTACGTCATGCTTAAATTACCCATCAAAAAGGTGCTTTTTTTTCGCACATACGCCAATTACTTCGTTGAATCTTCTTGTGTCCCAAGATGAAAGGAAATGATACGAGTTGTCACAAGGTTATTCTTCAATTCCATTGTGCTTTGACCATTCATTCAAATACCATCTTCTTTCACCCGTTGCTACAACTGAATGTTCAATTGTCGGATAAAAATCCCATCTTTTCGCGCCAATTTTCAAGCATGTCTCCACACCAGCCAGCTGGAATCCGACACATTGCGGCAATTGCATTTGATTTTCTTAAACGTTCCTGTATCCTTTTCATGCATTTACCATCTACTTTGATCTCATCTCTACATTTATGACGCATCCAGCTTCTAATGATATATACATTGTTAAGAAACAACTATTAAATTTATCCGGATTCGGATAAATTTAATAGAAATTATTTTTAGATTAAAATTGGATTTGGGATGGCAGAAGGAGGTGGTTTGAACACGACAGCGCCCGAAGCGGATATTCATCCGTCTTCTACGATTGAAACCTCGCTAAGTATCTACTTTACGATCGCTTTCATTGCTTGGCTTGTGTTTCTCTTTATTCAGCGCCGTTTACAACATGTATATGCGCCCAGGAACCAAAAAATTGAAACGGCATCGCCAGTGCCCGATTCTGACACGATGTTTGGATGGATGAGACCAGCATGGCGAACAAGTGATGATGATATTATGCAGTTTTGTGGATTGGATACACTCATCTTTCTACGTGTGTTGAGAATAGGACGAAAATTAGCATTTTTTGGCATTTTTCTGAGTGCCACGTTATTTCCAGTGTATGCAACAGGAACTAATCCTACAGAAGTTCCTCTTGGCAATCGTACAGTATTTGACCCTTTAGAAAGAATTACAATGTCGAATTTGAATAAAGGAGAACCAAGACTTTGGGCAAGTGTTGCTGCCATGTATGCCATGACATTTTATGCTTTTTACTTGTTTTCAAAAGAATATAAGTATTACATTGCACGACGACATGAATATTTAAGTCGAGATGATCCACAGCAATACACGGTATGTGAAATACTTTTTGATGTTTTTTGCTTATGATGGAGTAGATTGTTATTCATGACTTGCCACCTAATCTTCGCACGAATGAAACACTTAAACACTACATGGATTACCTATTCCCTGATGAAGTTTTAGCTGTGTCAGTAGCTGTAGAATGTGGTGACCTTGAAAAACTTGTGGCTAAACGAACAACAGCACGAAATCAGCTTGAACATTACATGGCTTTATCGTCAGATACGGGTGAACGACCAATTTATCGCCCAAAAAATGCCCCGATTAAAAGTGTGGATGCTTTGGATTATTTTGCAGATGAACTTGATCGACTAAATCGTGAAGTGAAAGAAGAATACCAAAGGATTCTTGATGCACAACATGAAGTTCGTGATAAACTTGTTGCTGAAGGCTATGAAAATGCTACTTTTGCCAACTCAACCATTGATGATTCAAATGCTATATTAGTTCAAAAATCTGTTATGCGTCGTTCTGCTTTTGTTAGCTTTCGATCGCTACAAACTGCTCAAATCTGTCAACAAATATTACAAACTGAAAAGCTTATGGAAATGGAAATTGCTGCTGCACCATATCCTGATGATATTGTGTGGGAAAATATTGGACGAACTAGACAAGAAAAGGATTCATGGCGCTTTGTGTCGACGGTAAATACTTTAAATGCTATCGTCGATCTCATTGTATCTTAGGTTATTTCGACGGCAATTATTCTCTTTTGGACGATTCCAACAGCAATTGTTGTAGCATTTTCTACTGTTGAAAGTCTAAAAGCCAAATATTCTTTTCTTCGAAAGCTTTTAACTGAAAACCCATGGTTAGCTGAATTTTTCAAACAATTGTCCCCTATCGGTCTTGCCGTCATGTCAGCACTTGCCCCTATTATCATGACTTACATGTCCAAACGTGAAGGTCATCCTTCGGGCTCACTCGTACGTGCTTCGACGTTTACTAAGATGGTTTATTTTCAAATGTTTCAAATTTTCTTTGTCTCCGTCATTGCTGGTTCGCTCGTGTCAAGTGTAGCTCTTGTGCTTAAAGATCCAACTTTGCTTGTTTCTTTATTGGGAACAACAATTCCTGCTCAATCGACACTGTTCATGTCGTATCTCATTGTGAAAATTGGCATTGATTTGAGTCTTGAATTACTCCGAGTAATGCCTTGGATTTTGGGATTAGTCTACGATATTTTTGCTCCCAAACTTACTGCTCGTGAACGTTCGAGTCCATTTTTTGGACTTGTTCCTGTTACCATTGCTGGAAACTTTGACGCTGGTGGTGCAGTACCAGATTATCTCCTTGCTATCTTGCTCATTGTTACTTTCTGTGCAATTGCCCCTCTACTTTGCTACTTTGCTGCATTTTACTTTTTCGTAGCTGAACTTGTATTTCGACGTCAAGTTCTTTACGTCTATGATCCCTCACCCCATTCGACTGGTGCATTTTGGCCTCAACTACACAACTTTTTCGTTGGTGCTGTAGCACTTGCTCAAATCACTTTTCTTGGTTTGATATCGTTGAAACAAAGTCCGGGTCCTATTGCAGCAGCTACTGTTTTACCATTTCTTTCTGCATTATATCTGATCTACGTGCTTCAAATCTACCCACGTCCAGCCCTCAATCTTCCATTGCTTACATGTGCTCGTCTTGACAAAGCTCGAGAACACCGTCCCCATGTTGATGTTTCTGAAGCTTTTATTCAACCAGCTCTAAATTCAAGTGAACCTATCAAGCCTGACTACATGGAGCTTCAATCACGTGAAGATTATGATGGCATTAGCCCCAAAATGCATGAAGGTGAGCCTCCCAAGAAAGTGGGGGGATATGTTTAATTGTGTCTAGCCTGAATCGCCATGTATATAAATTGAAATTCACTACTCCTGGTACACTATTCTACTGCGAATAACTTTAAAGCAATAGATTTCATATCGTTTAGTAAAGATGGAGGACATATCTTTTGACTAGTCACAATAAGTTTCATGGCATCAAGTGGTAGTGGACACGGGGATAATAGCACGGGAACTGATTTAACTTCGAGTGCTACAGTGCTTACAAGCATGAAAATCTACTTTTCAATCTTATTGTGTGGGATTGTTCTCTTCGAGTATTTCCGAAAGTTTAATCCATTGATGTTTTCTACTCGTCATCGTAATGCTAGTTATGCTACAAATTTTTCTGGGGCTAAATACGGCTTTCTTGGATGGGTATTACCAGTGATTACAGTGTCTGATGATGAAATTATTGAGCATTGTGGTTTAGATGCTTTGGTTCTATTACGATTTATTCGACTAGGACGAAAATTATCAAGTTGTGGTATTCTCTTATCTGTTATCCTCTTTCCTGTGTATTCTACTGCTAATTGGACATCATCAAATCTTGATATTCTTGATCGAGTTGAAATTACAAGTATAAAGCCAAATGACAATCGGTTCTGGTATTTCTACTTCTACTATTACTTGTACTAATTTAATGTAAAAGGGCTGCAGTATTATGCATGTATGTCATGTCAGGTTATTGTATGTATTTACTTGTGATTGAATACAAAGTTTATTCTAGTCGACGCCATGATTTCTTAGGGAAATTTGGCGTTCAGCAATACTCAGTTGTCATAAATGATTTACCACGCCAACTTCGTACTCGAGAAGCTCTGACAAAATACTTGAAATATCTTTTTCCAACATCTCTGCATGCGGTGGTATTGTCAGTAGAATGCAAACATCTCGAAGAACTAGTTGCATCTAGAGAATTTTTCCGCAATAAACTCGAACATGCTCTAGCAATCAGTTCTCGTACGGGAAATCGTCCTATGCATTTAGTCAAGCATCGTGGCACAACAGTGGATGCAATTGAGTACTTTGAAAAGAAATTACGAAGTCGAAATGAAGTCATTCCAATTGAAATTGATCGAATTGAAAGTAAACAACGACGATTGTATGAAGCTATGAATGAAGATTCACTTCAAGATGCAGCTTGCGTTTCTAGGTATTCCACAGGTATATATCAATCATATTTACTTGATTATTTATTAATTTTTCTTTGTAGAAGGTGATGAAAAAGAAGATAATGAAGATGATCAACAAGTGCTATCTGAAAATGAATATCAAGCTGAATGGACTCAGCCTTCTGAATCTGCCAACCGTGCAAAAAATTTGCTTAAAATCATGCGTCACTCAGCTTTTATAACTTTTACAACATTGCAAAGCACTCACATTGCTCAGCAGCTACTTCAAACTGGAAAACCCACTCAAATGAGAATTGAAGCAGCCCCTGCTTCCAAAGATATTGTATGGGAGAATATTGGCGTGTCCTTGAAAATAAGAAGTACGTGGCAATACGTCTCATTATTAATCACAACAGCTATTGTCGTATTTTGGACTATTCCTACAGCAATTGTAGCTTCATTTGCAAAAGTTGACAACCTTCGACAAGTTTGGCCATCACTTGATAGTTCTTTTGACAAGTATCCTTGGTTATTGTCAGTATTTAAGCAATTAGCTCCACTTGGTTTAGTAGCTATGACAGCAATTGCTCCATTGATTTTTACACTTCTTTCACGGCGAGAAGGTCACCCATCAACTTCTCAAGTAGATGCTTCAGTCTTCATGAAGCTTGGGTACTTTCAGTTCATTCAGATTTTCTTTGTGTCAGTCTTTTTTGGTTCATTTTTTACAATCATTGAGAATCTTCGAGCTATCTTTGACAATCCATCAAGTATTATCAATTTATTAGGCAAATCGATTCCAGCTCAAGCATCATCATTTATGTCATTTTTAATCATTAAAACTGGCTTGAGTTTACCGATCGAACTACTTCGATTAAGCCCGTACCTGCTCAGCCGACTTTACCTTATCTTTGCACCTCAATTAACCAAGAGAGAACGCGTATCTCGATGGTTGGGATTACGGCCATTACATGAACCTGGTGAGCTACAGTACTCGAACATTTTACCTGATTATTATCAAGCTGTTTTGTTGACACTCACGTTTAGCCCCATGTCGCCACTCTTATCGTACTTTAGTGCGCTTTTCTTTATCATAAGTGACTTGATATACCGTCGGCAGCTTTTGTTTGTTTATGATCCAAATGTTAACACAACTGGTGCATATTGGCCTCATTTGTACAACTTTTTAATTACTGCATTGCTCGTAGCTCAAGCCACTCTATTAGGCGTCTTATCACTCAAGAAAGCACCAGGTCCAGCTGCTGCAGCTATAATCCTACCTTTTTTCACACTTTTGTACCATTTTCAAATTGTGAATCTATATCCACGTACTGCTCAATATTTACCATTGCTTGAATGCTGTCGTTTGGATGTAGTGCGAGAAAAACATCAAATGACTTTCGATAAAGACACATACGTTCAACCAGCATTGTTAGCCAAAACACCCATTCGAGCAGACTACTCGGAACTTGGTTCAGTTCTTGATGAAGAAAACAGTAGCCTTTTTGAAGCATAGCAATGCAAGTATTAGCCATTGCATTTGTCACGAAAGGCTTTCTTACTGTCGTAAGTAGTGATGAAATTTTTTTTACAAGTGCACTAATATGTATAATCAAGTCATTAAGGTAATTGGAATAAATATTGCTCTTTGAGCAACGCCTCGGCTTCATCGGCTATTGCCACACACGCGGCGATATCAAAACTATCGGTGGCCTTCCCAGTCGATGAACTTTCAAATGTGGATTTTTCCATTGTTTCTTCATACATTTCCAATGTTGTCAATGCATTTAAGTGACTGTCTTTTGAAAAGATAAGCAATTGTTCTGCAATATCAAACAGGTAATTCACTTCATCTCTTTTCTTTGGTTTGACTTGTTTTTCTTCCTTGTAATTTTGGGTGCGTGTACGTGGTGTACGTGGAGGTACTGCTTCACTTTCATGATCTTCTTCACTGCCTTCAAATAACCATTTACTTTGAGAAACACATCTTTGACGTTGTAATCCTTGTAATTCTTGTTGAATATGTCTGGATTGAGCACTTTGGGTAGAAATTCCACCATCATATTTAGTTTGTTCCTGTCGTACACTTTCATATTCCATTTCCAAAATCGTTTGATGCAATGAATTGATTTTTGCATGGGCAGCTTTAAGTTCAATGCGAGAGACTCTTTTTTCACGATCAATAAGTTCTTGGAATCGTTTTTCTTGTTCTCTTAATTCAGTTTGCACATTGTCCAATTCCATAGCTTTTACATGAGCATCTTGCCATCTTCCTTGTAATTTAGTGTGTTCAATGAGAATTTGAGTACGTAATTTGGATTCACATTGATATTTAGCTTGTAATTGTTGGATTTCAATACTTTGTTTATTAAGTTGTTCCAATTGTTCATCCACAGTTGATTTACTATGTTTTAAATCCAATTCCAATTTATTGACAGTGTTTTCCAAAGTTTCAATCATAGCATCTTTTAATTCCAATTCATGATGGGCATCAGATAATGCTTCAGTGACAGCTTCATATTGTTTTAATAAACGATTATAAGCTTCATTAGGCATGACTGTTAATTCCGGACAATCTTCCGGGTTTGTAGTTGTTTTCATATCATCATCTACTTTTTAATGAATTTTTTTTTAATATTGTAATTTCTACCTGGACAATCAGAAGTAGAATGTCTTCTTTTAGGAATAGGCGAAAGGGACATGGTAAATTGTCGTTTACGTAGTCGGTGGCCACGTGCAATTACTGTTGGCGACACTGGGCGAGTTACACAATGTACGTCATCCGTCAAAAAACCCGGTTTAAGTAAATGTGGTTTAGTTTGTTTCGATACACTGGATGTAATGCTGTCCCCTTCAATATCACCCGTTCCTACAACCGTTTTCTTGGTACTTTTCGTCCGTCCTTCAACACTACGTTCATATCGTGCCATTTTTGCTTTCACACTTGGCGTGATGAAAAAAATAATGACATGGAAATTTTTGGGCATTTTAACACGAAGTTCGTACTTGAGACATGTACACAATACTTGGCGTCACTTGGATACGAATTTCAAGATAGTTTTTTCCGTTCTTTGCATGTTGGTGTAAAGACAAGCGACATTGTCGTTGGGTGTGATTACTTATCTTTTGATAGATAGTTTATTACATCGTATGCATTTATCAAATCAAAAATGCAATGTTGTTTTGGACGTACAGATATTCTCTTGGGTTCGTAAATATTATGGTTGTGGATTGCGGCAGTTTTGTGTCGCACTTGCTGAGATGTCAAAAGTGCAAAGTGGTCATAAGTGCAAAGTGGGGATAGGCGATAGCTGTTTGTCAGAACACCAAGTTGCCGTTAGGTTTGAAGGTGTGAGATTTTTATATTTTAAAAAAGAGTGGTGGTAGAAAGCGAATATACAGTGAGAAGACGTCATTGTTCGGGATGAATATTTTCCCAGAATTGAGAATTCAATTGCTTTTTATGAATTTGACATTGACGACGAATTCGATATGTTAAAAGAGATTGATAGAGATATATAAATTTGTAAGTTACGGGTTTTACGAGATATAACACCGAAATCAATTGCACACGCACAGTACGCATGGAAAATACTCGATTTACTTGAGACGATTACTTCATCGTGTCATTAGTACTTTTAAATAAAGGATTAACACTGGATTTCATAGACATTATATACACAGAGGAGTTGAGATAAGTACACCATTTCTACTACGATAGAATCATGCTCAATTAATAAAAAACCTACAAAATATCCATCCTGACTATAACTTTAGCACCAAAAAACCATCCATTGCATCAAGGAAGTCTCTTTGTTTTCGCCATTCTTCGTTGTTGTGCATAATGACGTTTCTCGACTGGTTTGGTTTGGGGGTATGAACAATGCGCATGTCCGATTTAATCTCAGATTCTTTGATAACTAGGATGAAAGTGCTCTTGTACGTGCTAGCTTTCGCGATCGAAAGAAGGTCATGTCACTTTTGGCTAAAGGAGTGACTCCTAATGCCATGTATTTGGTACATTTTTTCTCTTTGTTCTTGCCTCATGTCAACTAGGGGCACACTGCCCTATTTAATGCGGTGTGGGGTGATTCCCCATCAATTGTATCGATGCTTTTGCATTATGGAGCCGATATTGATCAAAGCGACTGGGTAATGATGCTACCATGTTTTCTGGTCTAACTTAGCAATTAGTTTGGTTTAACTCCATTACTGGTTGCATGTGGAAAAGGACGTGTTGCAATCGTCAATCAGCTTTTAGCTGAACATGCTAATGTCGATCAAAGCGATATGGTACTAGTTTTAACTACACGGGCTTAGTCTAAGTACCTTTGTGACTAGTTTGGTGAAACACCGCTCATCTTTGCAGCAGATAGAGGGCATACAGAGGTGGTAAATCTACTTGTTGCGGCCAAGGCTGATGTAAACAAAGTGAATCATGTAAAAAATTCTTATTCGCTTATGATCTTAAGTGGTCCTCTAAGGATGGTGAATCAGCTTTGTATCTTGCAGCTGCAAATAATCATGCAGATATTGTTCGAGTCCTTCTTGCTGCGAGAGCTGACATAAACAAAGTTAGCAATGTAAATTACTTATGGGAATATTACGTTATGATGATGGATTAGGCAAAGGAGACGGCATTATTTATAGCATCAAAAAAAGGATTTACTAAAGTGGTGTCGGCACTTATTGAAAATGAGTGTGATGTCAATGAATGCAATGAAGTATTCTAAATCATCGTATTCAGAATTTCTAAATCTTACATTGTAGAAAGGCATTTCTCCAAGTTTAATTGCTACTATGCATGATCAATATGATGTGTTGGAGCTCCTCATCAATGCAGGAGCAAATATTAATCAACGCAGCAAGGTACGAAATAAGAGATATTTTGTCTTATACGATTTAGGACGGCTTTTTTCCTTTGTTTGTTGCCGCAGCCAGAGGGTCGACAGATATTGTTGCATTGCTAATCAAAAGTAAAGTAGATATTCAACAGAAAACAACGGTATACAGCTACATATCATAAAATGTTATATTATTGTAGACTTGCTCTATTTCGCCTCTGTTGATTGCAGCAGCCAACGGACATGAAAGCGTAGTTCGTCTACTTGTTTGGGCGTGCAAAAATTGGAGCGAAGAGCATAACTGGGTATCCAGTGCTTATCGCGAAATGCGTCCACTTTTTATCAAAGCTAATGCTCCTTTGCTCCAGCAATCCCTCGAGGTACACAATTTCTTATCAATTAAAATTAATCCTTTTGAATAGACTGGCATTTTAGCTGTGCTTGCTACTTCAGATCATCTTCACGTCGAATCGTGCGAAGTATTTGTACCTCCTGAAAACGATGCGACTAAAAATTATCAAGTAAAGATACTTTACTACAGTATTATTTAATCATGATTTGATAGACTCCAGCCCTTGCTGTTTGGTTTCGCCACGCTGAAGTGGTACGCCTTCTTGTCCACGTTAATAAAGAACTTGGTGTTTCTCAAGGAAAGGTAAATCTGACAATAGAAATTTCAAAAATGAAATTGTGATAGAATACACCTCTTTATGCAGCTCAAGAAACGGGCCTCTCTCATGCACATTTAATTCATGCGTGAAAAGAATTTGATAGCAAAATTCTATTAACATTTAATAAGTATTATTCATTGCAGTAAATATGACGTACATGCATGATTCTACTTGCATTATAAAAATGCAAACAATCTACAGTAGAGACATTCACATCACATTCAAAATCTCCTATTTGCTACTGCCCTCTACAAGCACGACAGTAAATAATGCAAGCAAAACCAAAGATTTCAAACTCAAAGGTAATGTATGTATCACTACTTCGTAAAGTAACATCTATATGATCTCGGCAGTTATGAGGAGACTATGACGCTATCGGTAATGATACGGTTTCATTCAGCATAACGTCATATCGCAAATCAATCTAACAACTTGCCATCAACAATCTTTTTAAACTAAAGATCTCTAAAGAAATAATTATTTGTTATAGTACTAAAGTTAGATCACAAATAGATATATAATCGGTGTACGTACGTATTGTGCAAAGTCATGTGTGCAAAGACTATTAGTGTAGAGGGTGATATCAGACATTACAGCATTTCTTTGTTGTATAATCGTCCTTTATCAATCTCTGTTTGTCTTTCTACTACATAGACAGCCATGTTCAGAGCTACAGGGTATGTGGATGACACAGACAGAATATTGTCTTGGCACTCACCACGTACCACTACGAATAATAATGATGCTTTTGCTCTTAAAACACCTTACGATTACAAAGCACCGACCGAAGATAATATATCGAAAGCAACGTATGAGCTCGAAGATGGTGCTATTGTTGGTGGTGGGGCATTATCTCTAGTTTCCAGGGAGGCATTGACTTTATTTGCTCATTATTTGGCCATTGGTATTATTTACGGAATGCTTCCAGCATTGCAATTACCAGTATTCAATAATTATTTGCGTATGGAAGGCTATCAGACTTCAGCGTACAGTGTCTTGATCATCCTTGGCTGGACTTTGAAAACCTTTTTTGGCATGCTTTCTGATTGTTTTCCTATTCGTGGTTATCGACGTAAGTCCTATATGTTATTAGGTTGGACTGTTGCAGCTATATGCTTCGGTGTTATGGGTTTTTATCCATTTCCTGATCCATATTGTGATGCAAAAGCAATTAAATGCCCTTCAAAGACTCCATCTGTGTCAAATCTAACAAGAGATGGATTGTTGAAATATTACAATTTTGATGCACCAGATCAAGGCTCTCTGTTTATTGTGCTTTCTGTTGTAGCTAGTTTTGGTTATGTCATGGCTGCATGTGCTGCTGGAGGTATGGTGGTTGAATATGCTCAACGAGAACCTATTGCTACTCGAGGACGCACTCAAACAACTCTTTACGTTATGAAATATTTCGGGACAATATTTGCACAGCTTATTGTGGCATTTACTCTCAATGGAAAACGATACGGTGGTGATTTTAATTTTTCTATAAGTGTAAGTACAATGTACTTAATTTGTTTTGCACCATGCGTATTTTTACTATTTTGCACTGTGCTTGTGTTGACAGAAGTCAAATCTGAAGGTGTATTACTGAAGGAATGGGCTGCTAACTTTTGGGATTTATTGCAAACTCGTGTGATGTGGCAAGTGTGTTGGTTTAAGTTTATTCATGGAATATTTGCATCATTTGGTGCTACACCAAGCTCACCTATCTCCAAAACTTGGGCTGGAGTGACTCCATTGAACGATTCTTTATCT
>JNBS01002484.1:0-10021 GCA_002081575.1 Thraustotheca clavata
GACACAAGAGAACCATGAGTTACTTCAGATCGACGATCAATATGTGCAAGTAAGACATTAGCAAGAAACGAGGTAATACAAAAGATCACACCAAGCCAAAGTGCCCATGATACACTATACTGATCAGCCACCACTGGGCTAAGCTTGTCATTAAGCACTGTACCAAGTCGAGCGATACAAGTATTTACTCCAAATGCAAAAGCTACCAATATATAAGATAACTACTACCTCATACAAACTAAATACCAAGTTCTCGACTATCAAACCATTGAGTCATAAATGTACTTTGAGCAACCCACATCGTTTCTCCACCAAGGCCAAAGATAACACGACCAACCTAAGCTACAATAAGTATACAATAAACTTGTAATAAGCCATGCCAGAATCATATAAAAACTTTCAATTGTACAGCCCAAAGCTACAATCACTTGGCCAAGTAATACCACAAACGATAGCCCAAGTGTCATTGCACGAACACCATACTTATCAACAAGAAGACCACCAAAAAATGGCAAAATTACATTTGGCACCGAATACAAACTATACGATAGATTCTATAGGAGATGTCAGAACTACTTGTTGGAATAAGAAATAAGATACGAAAAGCACTTCATATTTTGCTTTTGGAATTGTATGAAAATGCTGCTGTAATTGACTCTTGAGAGCTCCAGGATTATCATAACAATACGTTAATCCAAATGCTAAAAAGCTTAAGAGAAATAGCACCGAGCGCTTGAGTCGCTGAGGTCTTGTCATGCGATCTTGGTCGCACTTTTTATTATAATTCTTTTAACCAATGGCCTTTATCAATGGATATTATTGGATAAAAATAAGCGAATCAAATGTTTACCTTTGACTAGCTAAGAATATACACTATCGAGGTACCTTTGTGAAATAATATCTTATCAGGTGTCCACAAAAGTAAACAATATTGTACATTAAAAGCAATTGAATTCAAATAAGGACTAGACTACTTGAATATATAATGAAAATATAAGCATTTTAACGATGTGAGCCAGATTGGGCTGTTGTTGGGTTTGTATGGGTACCTAGAACCTCATCTCGCATTCCTTCTAGTAAAGGTACAATTTGATTAAATCCTGGACGTGTTTCTTGTTTTCGATGCCAACAATCACGAAGTAAGTTTGCCAAGCATGTTGGAGCATCATCAGGTGGAATTGGACGTAAATTTCCACATGCAACACCTTGTGAATTATTATTAGTTTTTTGTTTTGAAATATAGAGTTACCTTTCATGACCTCACTTGAGCCCATTGCTGGATAGGGCTCAGACCATGCCAATACCTCCCAAACGATGATAGAAAAGCTATATACATCGCAAGGAGTTCCGTACTTTTCACCACGTAAAACTTCAGGAGCTACCCAAAGAGGACTTCCACAAATTGACATTGTCTTACCAACTTCACGAAATTTACTTAGTCCAAAATCGGCAATTTTTGTTCTCATTTTTTCGTCCAAGAGAATATTTTGAGATTTTAAGTCTCTACATTAAGTGATCAGACAAGTTAAAGATATGTATAGTGCTTACCGATGAATAACTACAGCATTATGATTGTGTAAGTATGCAAGTCCACGAGCCATATCAAGTGCAATGTTATAGCTCAAAAGTCTGTGTTGATCTCGAGTTGGACAATCATGCTTGTGGTAATAGTCAAAGAAGCTACCATTGACCAACAACTCGGTGACTAGAAGAAGATTTGGAGGATTAGAGCAAGAGCCCATAAAAAGCACGATATTTGGGTGATGCAAGCCTTTCATGATGGAGCACTCTTTATGGAACTCGGCTAATGTATTCTTTGGTACTGCCCCAATAGGTAACTTTTTAATAGCAACAGGAGTTCCAAAGTAAATTCCGGAATATACCACACCAAATACACCTTTACCAATAGCCTCACCAAGTACGACATCTTTTTCAGTGATAAGGAAACCATCTTCAGGCTCAGGAATATTATTCGTGACAAGTTTTCTGTCAGGAAAAATTATGTGGTCTTCCCACAGTTCTTGATCAACATAACTCACAAGAACTTGCTGAATGACTCCAATAATAGTCGTGAATAATGGGCGAGTACGGTAATCTGCATCCCAACACTTTGTCATAAGTGGCGCAAGTGTCTGCAGTGCAGGATGAGTAATTGGTGTCAATGGGGCAAAATCAGTAGGTCGTTTGCCTGACTGAACAATAAATGGTACTGCATCAGGTGACACACTTTCAAATGGGCTAGCACCGCTCATTACTTCATAGAGAATAACTCCAAAGCTGTAAACATCACTAGCTTCAGTATGTTCTTCACCATTAAAAATTTCAGGAGCAATCCACATACTCGTACCGACATAACTCCGATTAGCTGGAGAATCACGATCACTAAATACATCCTCTCGCATAGCTTTAAGCTTGGATAATCCAAAGTCAGACACTTTACATCGCCAGTCTGCATCAATTAACAAATTGATAGACTTTAAATCCCGGTGAATTAAAGGTGGTGAAGATGAGTGTAAAAAATTCATACCACGAGCAGAGTCAAGCAGCATTCTTAGCAGCAAAGACCAGTCAAGTTTTAATTCATCCGAGTGAATGACACCATATAGACTACCTTTAGGACATAGTTCCATAACTAAACCAACATACTCGGGGTGTAGCATAACACCCATAAACATGACTACATTTGGGTGACGAAGTTGTGCCATAACACTAGCCTCAGCTCCAAAATTTGTAACAATAGTTTGAGTGTCACCACGTAAAATAATCTTCTTGACAGCAACATTGGTCTCTTTCCACCGAGCTGAATACACAGAACCAAAAGTTCCTGTACCCAGTTCAGCGCCAATTTCAACATCTTTAGGATCAATATGACAGTTTGAATTCATAATTCCTTGTTGCTGGCCTTCATTAGAGACTGCAACTCCACCACTGAACCATCCAGTCATTTCCATTGTCATTTGAATTTGAACATTTTCTTTTGCTAAACGTTCAGTTAAAATAAAATCACGACGTTCTTCATATTCCCAATTCCACGAAAGGAAGCCAAGTAGAATAGTGTAGAGAATAATTGCTACGTTGCATGTTCCTGGAGTAGACAATGTTGTAATATCAGTGAGTGCAGGATCAGCAATATCAATGGCATATCGAATCCAAGCAAGTAAAAGAAAACAAATACCACTACATGTCATGATAAATGTTGTCTCGAGAAAATTTAATCCAGTCGAACTTGTAATTCCAAGTGAAAAGATAAATTGAACCCAAATATTCTTTTCACTTACATTGGTACCAGCAGCAGTTGTATCCAAAAGTGCACATACTTGACCAACAAGACAAATAGTCATAAGTGCAAGAGGGTATTTTTGAAATAGGTGAAAGAAAATGGACACGAAAGTACCACAAAAGCCGACAATTAGTGGAAATATGATAACCCGTGGAAACTCTTCCCAAGAATTTGTATCATTCTTTTTTAATAGCACTTGCATAACCACAAGTAATGGAATGAAAAATGCAGTGATATTTGCACCAAAACGTAATCGTCGACGATATTTCTTCAATCGCGATTGTCGAAAGCGTTCTTCGAGCTCAACATCAGAGAACCGCAATGACATGAACGACATTTCAAATTCTTCAGTTTGACTCCTGACACCACTTTTCTTTGATGTAGCACCACGAAAAAACATCCCGACTGTCTTTCCTGGAGAGATGGATGGTAGTTTGATAGGAGATGTATCACCTTGATTTGGCGTCACCTTAGGCATCGGGCGTTTGCCAGTCGCCATGAGCTGAAGTACACTCTTTTGCCGTGTTGGTTGACGAGTTTTAAGTGTGAATAGGCGTTAACACCAGTCACTATAATTGTACGCCTTTTTATAAGGTGAAACTGGTCCAACTTCTACAAATCGGTTAAGTTCTCAATCGATAATCTGTCGGGAAAGCAATTTCAATAAAGTAGCTATTAAAATTACACTTTAAAGCTAACTTAAAGGTGGTGCAATGTGAAATGCACGATATCGGTGGTTCAATGATCGTTGGGTATGTAGTTGGTAAATAGAACCCAAAGCACCACTGGAGGAATTCTTTTGAATGTAAAGCACACGTCGTACTCGACTGTGAACTAATGCCATTGCACACATAACACAGGGTTCAGTTGCCACATATACGTCGTAACCTGTACACAAATAGGACTCTGTTTTTTCAGTTCGCTTGAGATCTTGTTGGGAAACAGCTTCGAGGGCTTGCATTGGTGCATGTTGTAGTAATGGATTGTTTGAGCTTCCAAATTCTTCAGCAGATGCAACAATTGAATTTGTCTGTGGATTGACAATAATACAATGATTTGCACCACATCCAATAGCTACAGTAGTTGCTGGTGTAGCTGCCATAGCATCAAAAAGTTTGCTTCCAAATGTATTTATTTGTTCAATATCTTTTTCATCGAGGGCCAATACATTAGCATCAACATTAGGATGGAAAACCAGCGGCCATTCAGCATTGCCAACAGCAAATTCTTCTTTAGTCATGGCTGCAAACTTGGGCACCTCAACAGCAACCATTTCTAAAGTTTCAATATTTGATAGAGAGCTTACAAAAGAATTGGCAATTGAGATATCTGGCGAAATTAAGGCTAGCAATCGGCCATCGGTATGTTTTTTCATACGTTTGAGATGTCCATAGCCCATATCTTTCAAAGACAACGTAGCCTTGAAAAGAAGTTTCATTATATCGCTACCATGCTTAGCAGGGAAAGAAATTGCATTGAATACTATCTTTTCCTTAAATGAATGCTTGTTTAAAGCATTGTCTACTTCATGGACACTCCACATGCACTATTAACAATATTATCAATGATTGGCTATCAAAATGTCGAGTTCAGCCAATCAGTATCGATTGGATGCAAGCATTTTCACCAAAACTTTTTGAGTCGTTCTATCATATTGTATACAATAAATATTAATCTTCTAGTCTTTCTTTTCGTTAATAAAGAAAGCCGCTGATTAAGCTTTAAATTTCACTGAGACTTTTAAGATTTTCAAAATTGTATATTTTTAATAAATAAGCTATGTTAACTACGACTCGAAGACAAATTCTTCTTCAATTGAGTCTTCTTGAATGGAGTAGAGTTTCTTTGTTTTGGCTCGTCGATAAGCTTTACTTGCTCGAATTTCAAACGAATGGAAAGGTACACATTTGCCACCAACAATAGTGTATTGGTATGGTAAAAATTGAGCAGAGTCAAGGTAAGTCCATTGAAATTTAGCAAGGGCGCTGTAATTGTGAACACCAACGATGCTGTTATTTAAAGCTTCATGAACTGCACGTGGGGTTCTTTTTGTTACTTTGGACCAGTTGATGATTGGGCGAGTTGGCAAACGACGCTTGGAAAACACAGAAGGAAATACAACAAGGTTCATCATACAAAGACAATTAAAATATGATCCTTTATTCTGTTACGTTTAAAAGGTTGGAAAGGTTTGAATAAATTATTTGCGCCAAATTCCAACCACATGTTGTTAGTCATCATGTGCACTTTCCAATGGCTGCTATCATACATAGTGGGATATCTCCACAGCTCCTAGTGCATTTCGCCCGATAGATTCAGTGATATTTGGTGATTTCACGTGCTAAACATTCCCTATTTTACTGATCGCGCTATCGATCTGACACAAAATGGACAAGATTATCAACATGACATATGTTTCGATATGTGATAAGCGTCAAATTTTTGAAATTTGTTCAAGACTCTCTGGGGTGCAGAAAAGCAATATGATACTGATTTAATGATTCATATAAAAATTCTTTGTCAGCAAGTGTATTGTTTCAGAATTCTGAAATTCATAGCAATTCAGCTCTGCGAAGCAGTAATAAGCACTTTTGCCTACTTAGTGTAGCATTCTTTATGCAGCATATTGGGGATCACTGATGTCACTTTTCAAGTTGTAGTTGAGATGAAGTATCTACAATACAACGACTAGATTAATTATTTCACGTCTATTCCGATCTAATTGATAAAGTATCATTCATTTCTCTCCTCCTTGAAATTGGATGCAAATGGATCCTAATTTGCAAGAAAGTCAATCGAATTAACCCCTTGTTTATTAACAAATTCATATTTACAAACGACCAAGCAAAGCTTTACGACCCCAAATGCGCAATCGACTGATCCCTCCATCGGGATAAATCGTCAAACGAACATGGTTAATTGCTTCACCAGGTACTAATTGATCTTTTCCAAAGTAATGCTGGGCATCAGGACCGAGTTTTGTCCGTGGCAACAATGGCCGCCATTGAGTTTGCTCATTTAATGTACTTGCTTGACCTTGGTGAAAACGCCCTTCAATAAAGCAGCTCTCCGGATAATTTCCTTTGAAATGATGGGTATCAATTTCAATGCGGTCAATGATACCAATATGACCAAGTTGAATTATAACCCAATCTTTCCCTGGAACAGTAAGCAATCCTTTTTCGTCGGCTGTCAAGATTGCTGGTCGTGTCTTCTTTCGAGCAGTCTCCCATCCATCGCCCATATTAATTCCTCGTCCTGGCATTAAAAGGTTTTTTGGTTCACCAAAGTGAGCATCACTATATGTAATAATTGTACCACCATTAGCTGCGGCAACTAAATCTACAGAAGCATCGGCTGGCACCTATTGTCAATTATTAAAGATAAAACAATAAAGATTTACCTTATCCCAGTCGACAGACACAATACCATATACTTTTAATCTAGCAATACCTCCATCAGGGAATATATTTACACGTAAATGTGTCCACACTTGATCATTAGCAATTTCAAAATAGTGATGACGTGATTCCTCATAGCTATAAAGCATTATTCACAACAAACAAATTCATAGTACCCTGGATTTAACTCAGTACGAGGTAAAATTTCATGCCATGATTCTGAACCAAGTTTTTCAATAGCTTCAGATTCTGAAGAAGAGGCACAAGTTCCCATTTGACGTTCACGAGTCAATTCTTGACCTTTTCCTTCTGGTAAACATGCTGCTTGAATAGATACCTAAGACACATTAACATCATGATATATATCAGAAACGAACCCGAGGAGCATTATTTCCCGTAAAGAATGCAGTATCAATATCAATCCCAGCTATTTTTCCACGAAGTCCAAGTTTAATAACACACCAGTCATGTCCAGGAATTCGTTTCCGTCTTGTTTCCCAACCGTCCATCCATTTCCCAAAGTCTGTGAATTTTTCAGGAATAAACACTGGAGGAGATGTTAACAATAAGTTGTCTGCAGATGCAAACCACTCGTCCGTCGCAAACAAAACATGACCTTTGGTAGATAAACAAGTTAGAGTAGTAAACGAAGGCTTGGGCATTTTACAAAATGGATCGGTAACAATAGAAAGTACTGGAAAGTGCGACAACTCGATCACCAAAATTCCGAAAAGGCACGTTGCCTTTTTGACGTTCAAAAGATGACATAATCCAACGTTATCAAACTTCTCTATAGAATTCCTCTTATAATTAATTTCGTCATGTATATAATGTGTTATTCTCAGATATATCTAATTTAATGTATGTAAAGTTACTGTATGTATGAATATATGCAAATATGTATTGTGTTTTCTATGAAATTCAAAGCATTATTCAGAGAAGATAAAGATTTGACATCCATTATTTTGAACTTGGCCCAGCTGATTGATGAGGAGATGTTTTCTTTCTCCAATCAAAAATGGTTAAGAGCTTCTTTTATCATAAAGTTTGTGAGGAATTACAAAAGATCGCAGTACGTAATCATTTTACAATTTATAGCAGGTCCCACTATTACATATACTCAAACAAGCTAACACCTTACAACTCTGCTCAAACACAACACGAAGAATGTTACAGTATTAGATCTGTCGAAACTATTCACAACTTCGTCTCTTTTACTTACCCACTTACACCTTCATAGCTTCTTTCTTGTTTTCCTCCCTTTGGACTACGGTTTACTATTCATTTTCAACCTTTACAATTTCAGCAATCTTTATTAGTTTGTAGGTAAATAAACTTGCTGTAAAGTGTCGAGATTGATTCCTTCGAGCAAATGAATTGGTATGAGAAGACTATGGATGTAAGTAATGAGCAATGTATATCTGTGAAAGATCATTGTAGATACGATATGAGCTAATACAGCACTTTATCCTTATCTTGTTCAAATACACTTGTTGTCAACGCTTCATGGTATTGCTCTACAGTATCCTAAAGCACTTTGTACGAAGTCTGTTAATATTCTACTGGTAGGTTCTAGTCTAATAAGCTACGGCAAGTGGATGAAGACTCGACACGTGCACACGTAACAATCTTTATTTGTTTTTAAAAATTATAATATACCTTCTCAAGAATTGCAATAGTATACTTCTCAGTATAAACTTTTCACATGACAAGCTACAAAGCAGACTTAAGGATAGAGCACTTGGTCACAAAGAGTCATTCGAAGTAAACTTTTCAACTCTAATTAATATAAATCAAACAGAGGATGCTTCGGTATGAGGTTGTGTTTTCTCAGCGTGGCCAAAGTAAGACCAATGGCCATTTGAATGTCTTGTTGGAACTATTTTCCAGACACAAAAAATTAACTTGTTTGAGTACAGTTAATAGTGGGACCTGCTATAAATTGTAAAATGATTACGCATACTGCGATCTTTTGTAATTTTGCTTCTGTGTCTACAGAAAGTCAAAATCGGTAAAGGCATAGAATGTTCAAATAAAAAATTATGGGTGAAGCACTCAGTCTTCCATCTTCTCAGACTCATCGTTGTCTGGTGCAAAATAAACGCCCTCTCTAGCATATTAAATATTTCTAATTGTCATCAATGTTGATAATACATGTACCTCAATAACCATGAAAGTGGCTTTCTTTTGGTTTTTGTCTAATTTCACAGCTAATTTAGCTAAATATTAGATATGGTTTACATACCAGAAGAATATTCCCACGTTTTCGTAAATCATTTAGTTCGGGATTATCAGAATTGATTGTTTCGAAAGCTTTAGCTCGTGATGAATAGAGTTTTTGAACTGCTCGATGACTTGAAAAGATACTTACTTTAGGACGTTCATGACTTAAACGACATGCTTGCTTTGTTTTCTTCATTTTTAAATTGCATAATGTTTCTTGAGATTCTTTACATGTGTCAAGTAAAGCTAATAAAAATCGATGCAAACTTATAATTCCGTTGCCTTGAGTGTCAAAACGATACAATAGACGAATTATTTCATGTGGAGTAATACTGGGATGTATTTGTTGAAGACCAACAACAAGTACCTCCCAGTGGCAATAGAAATTTTCAATGTTTACTCCAGAATATCCATTTTCAATAAGTTTTTCTCTTGCATATTCATATTCCTTCATATACGCTTCTACAGAGTTTATCTCTGATGAATACAGTGAATTAATAAAACTTTGGGCAAATTCGATCCAAAATGAATGATGCGTTGAGTCCATAAGAAAAAGTTTAAATTCTCCAAAACAAACTCGTCCACTTCTATCGACATTGATATGCTGGAAACAATGATATCTCTCCTCCAACGTTGCTTCAAAACTAAATAACAAATTAATTTAAATTTGGCAACTCACGTACCAAATATTATCCAAAGCAGTGTCAAAATCAGACTGTGAAAATCTTTTGGTTAAATCTCCATTGCGATTAAAATGATAATATAAATCAAGAAATGACTTCTTTGCTGTATTTTTTCGGTCCATTAATACTTGTCGTAAACGGTGCACAACAACGTGCTCCAAGACTTCAGGGTTGCCAAATAAAAAATCTGAGTCAATTGGTTTATGGTTTGTTTGATATAATAGATCCTTTTGCAATGTAAAAGTACAATAAATAGGTAATGATAATGTTTCTTTCTTGGCTAAATGTATATCCACTGTTGGGATTGGCGCTTTACGAACTAATAGATCATGGACAATATCCACTTCTGGTACTATAATATTAACTCCAGTCAAAGTTGGTTTATCCATTGCAGATATTTCTTTCAAGTGATAATTTGAAAGCATCCATAAACA
>JNBS01002485.1:0-17313 GCA_002081575.1 Thraustotheca clavata
TCGGAGTAGTTTTTTTTCACATTCATTTTTAGAGCTTCTAATAGTCCAGTTGGCTTGCCACTGACTATTGGACTGGTTTCCGAGGGCCCAGCACTCCTCCCTTGTGAAGCCTAACAACACCATTGCATCAACACTAAAATTATCAACTTACATATATTTAACCCTTGAAACATACTCATTGCTATGTACTCAACGCACTTTGTATTTTATGATTGTTGGGTAGAGAGCGTTTGGTTTACTAAATACTCAATGTAGTAAACCCAATGGGTGCTTTTCTGATGAACTTTCTCCGAATATTCAACAGGACATTGTCTTCAAAGTCTATTGACTTTGTATCACTTTTTGACTCATCAAGGCCATGACAGAAGCAGTCGAATTGAGTGCAAGCGAAGTTTCTCCTGGTGTGCTTCATGCAGCAGTGATGGATGCGTTTTCAGACTATATTATTCATTTTGATATTCCTTTTGAAATGTGGCCCCATCTTGTATCACGACAAAATTTTGATATGGAAAATAGTATTGTTTTAGTTGTCGATGAAGAAGTAGTTGCTTTCTGCTTTGCATCTCATGTACGTCCACAACAAAATGGAATACGTCTTGCTACACTTGGAGTTGTTAAAAAAAGCCGAAGACATGGTTATGCAGCACGACTTTTAGATATATTCATTCAACGTGCAACCAAACGCAATTTGGATTTTGTCGAAATGGAATGCTTTGCACAAAATGATAAAGCAATGCGACTTTATGAAAGTCGTGGTTTCATCTCTGTTTGTCCTTTATACGGCTACGAAGCTGATCCATTAGACTCTGAAATATCTCAACCATTCTGCACACCTGAAGTATTAGATGAAGCTACAGCCTTTTTTGAGTTAGATCACCATCCATCAAGTAAAGATCTTCCTTTGCAAGTGTTACCAGTGATCTTACGAGTCTCAACTGTTCCTCTTACCTACTGGAAATTACAAAATGCTTTCCTTGCATTCTCAAGTGATGAAAACACTTCCCAATTGCGTATTTCTTGTCTTGTGGATTTTTCACCATCGCTAGAAGATGCCGAGCTTCTCATTAATGAGCTTCGACGTCAATTTCCATTGTATAAATGCTCTGTTCCTCAAATTCAAAGAGAAGATATAGGTGGAAAAGCACTTGAAAATACTGGTTTCTCACGTACAGAATTGTATCAAATGTTCCTTCGTCTTTCCTTGGAGCATCCTTAACATCTAATCGATACAAAGTTCATTTTATTGTCATATAAATTGTTTATTCATAATATGACATGTTGTACAAAATTAACCAACAGAATAAGAAACGAATATCATATTGCGTTATCAGGTTCTACCTAGTATTTTCCGGATAAAAGGATTAAACGTACTTTAACCTACATGAAGTATCTGGATAAAATTAATATAGAAAATTGTATGAAGAACATTCACCATTGGGGTAGATGAGAAGAGATGTCCGAGGGAGCCAAGACACCGCGTCCAAGACGATATCGTCCAAAAAAGCCTGTGGAAACAAGTACATACGAGAGATTTAGATTGTATTCATGTATGTAGTAGTTGAGGCACCAGAATTGCAAGTGAACACGGCAATTGCGAGTAATACACCACCAAAATCGACACCACGGAAGAAATACAATCGAAATAAATCAAAATCCCCAAATGATGTTGATAAACTTGGTGTACGAATGCAACAATTGAGTCCAATTGAACCTGATGATATTGTCGAAATGCGTAAAAATCGTGCAACTCAATTGATTAAAAAACGTGAATATCACCAACAACAAATGGAGGAACGTAAAAAGAGAGAAAAGGCTCAAGAATTAATAATTAAACGAGTGGAAGAAGAGACTGTTAATAAGCTTGTACGTGCTGAAGTTATGTTTACATTGTTTCAAGAACATAATCAACAAAAAGCTAAACCAATGTAAGTGGTGAGTTTTCTTGTAGGAATTTTATATTTGTATTTAGTTCACCCAATGCTGATGTACATGAAGAAACTTATCCATTTGGTTTTAATCCAGCATCTCTATCGCCTGATGTGTTGTTTCCTCGCATTAAACGCTGGGAAGATCAATTGAAAAAACTTTGTCAACGAGGGTATTTAAATCATTTCTTAGATAAAGATTACTTGGTTCTTTAGATCTTATCAAGTTAATGGGCATAATGACCAAGAGCGTGGTATTGCTTGCATAAGAGAAGCATGTCGGGATTCGTATATGGAATTACTTTTACATCATACAGAGATATCTAAAAAGATGGTTGTGTGTTTTTTCGGCTGTGTTATTGATTTTATCTTAGGATGTTAATGAACGCCTTTGGATGAATTGGTATCGAGAAATTGACTCTGTACAAAGTACTTTTCGTGAAGCCTCGGGACAACATGACACCTTATCTTTAATGTCAGCTCGTGATAATTTGACTGTACTTCTTGCAAAATGTACATCGTTCTACAACAAACTTTTACTCAATTTAAAGACTTTAAGCCCATCTAGTGCCACCACATATTCCATTCATTTGTCTATGGTGGCCTTGGGAGACCTTGCACGTTATTCTCAAAATTTGCAACCAAAGAGCCAAAGAAATTGGAACATTGCAGCTTCACACTATCGCAATGCGTTGATGCAGCTTCCATCCAACGGCAAAGTATTTAACCAGCTTGCACTATTATCTCTTCATCAAGGGAATACGTTTGAAGCATGTTATCTTTACTGCCGCAGTCTTGCTTGCACAACACCATTTTGTGCCCGTGAAAACCTGATGACAGCATTGGGTAAAGCCTACGATGTAGCAAAAAAGCAAACAAATATGCCTTTTGCAACACTTTCCGATGCTTTAAATTCTTTTCAGACTCGCTTTTTAGCCTGTATGTCTGTGCTTTACACTGGGATTGATGTTGTTCGCCATGAATCTGATTTTGTCAAGTGTCTTGATGCATTGATATCAGTATCAAAATTTATTACATCAAGCTCTGATGAAATGGAAAATGTAAAGCTTGTCCTGATTCAATCTATAGTCTTTTCTATCTTTTCTGTACACAATACACAGGTTAGTTCATGGTTGTTTTCTTGAATTAACCAGTTTAATAGGTATCAATTGGACTGCCTGAAATCCAAGAACCCCATTTTGATACCGAGTGGAAACCATGGCGCGACAATGAAGTTGTTCACGTTGCTTTACGTTTCTGCTTTCGACTTTGCTCGTTGTTGCTTGATTCAATTGCCCAGCAATCTTCCGAGTCTGTACTTAATACTGTTCTCCCTGCAATTAACATTTTCTTGGATTGGCTTCGAAGCCATACGTGGTTTATGGACTTCGAAAACGATGCAGTCGTGGAATTTCAACAACATCTTGTGCAAAGTTTATCTCTAATGCGTTCTAAGAGAGACGAACAATTGAATGATCAGTGGGATGGACATCGCCCGTCTTTATCTGAAGATTTAGATTTACGTGGATTTCTTCCTTATGCCAATGTGCTCATTCGACGCTTTTCTTGTGATGCAAATATTCAAAATGGAAGTACACACCACAACATTCCCACTATTTCAATTCGCATAGCACGATTATTTGGGTTCGCTGACTGTGCTACAACTCTCGGCTGGATGCCTTATGATGCTGTATCTACTTTGGCGCCACGATTAACTTGTGAGCCTGTGATTTCTGATCGTTTATGTCCTCATTGCTCCAACTCAATAATGAGCTCAACGTGTGAATTTTGTGGGTACGATAGCAATGAAGGTGAAAAAGATGAGGAGCAATCGCCTGTGCAATCACCCGTGCAATCACCCGTGCAATCGCCTCCAACAGGTCGACGTGGTGGTTTATTGTCTGGTGTGCAGTTAAATGTTCCCAAGCCAGCCCCCAAACGATCAACAAAAACTCGCACCCGAGCTGTGGTAGAGTTTGGGGGATTATCGTATGCTTCCCCAAACGACCCCAAATGCCTTATTGTGGTTGATGCAGCTAATGTAGCCATGAGGCACGGTCTTAACAAGCGATTTTCTTGCAAAGGTATTCGGCTTGTGTTTGACTATTACTTGGCCCGTGGACACAAAGTTATTGCCTTTTTACCGGACTACCTGCTAACTTATGAGTCTGTGGGGGCTCAAAAGCGTATGGCAGGTATTGGGTTCGACGTCAATCCAAGCAAGCTTCCTGATGATGTTGCTCTCTTACAATCCATGGTTCTTGAAGGAACAATTATTGCTACTCCACCCCAAGATTATGATGATTCCTATTGCATTCAATATGCTGGCCATCATGATGGATGTGTAGTCACAAATGACCTTTTCCGTGATCATGTAGAGGGGATGAATGCTTCGGGACAAAAGAAAGCAGCCATGCGACAATGGCTAGCAGCTCACAGGATTTCATTCACTTGGGTTGGAGATGAATTCTTTCCCAATCCTGACTTTCGGTATGTAAAATGCTAGGTGGTTGCGTTGCTGATATTAAATGCATAGGTTTCCAGCCCCAAACACAGCATGCCTACAAGAATAAGCACACTCAGAATTTCTTAAGGCATGAGTCCGAAACTCTGTTTAAGTTGACTCGTCAAGTCGTCAACTAGTTCATCTGGGATTGAACTTGTTGCTTCATACTTTAACGGTGGCTCTGTCTGTCGTTGCTGTTCAAGAAATTGGACTTGTTGGGTAAGGCGGACGATAGCTGCTTCAAGCTCTGAAATAATCGAGGCATCAACACTCGATTCCTTGCGTGGCTTTGGAGTATGGGCAATGTGTCGTTTTAGTTCTTGATTTTCAGCCTCAAGAAAACTTAAAATACATGTTAAATGCATTTCATTTACCTCAATATGGTCAATGTGTGCTTGGGCATTGGCTTGAGCTGCTTCAAGGGATTCAATTTTCCTCAACAACTTTTCGACCTACAATCGATTCATGTACACAGCTGCAATGCAATGTTTAAGTGTACAATAGGAATCTCATTGTCTTTGGTAGTCTCTTGATTCGAATTAGACATTGGGTTGGAGCTCAGAAAATCAAGTGCAGAAAACTCTTGTCGTGGTGGCTTTGGGGGCGATATTGGCTCAACTTTTTTAGCTTTTGCACTTGACGACTTCTTTGAGGTTTGCACACCTTTCTTCTTTGGGTTCTATGGTACTATTAGAATTGCTGGGTTGCTAGCTAGAGATACCGTGCCAGCATACACTGAGGTTACAATTTTCCTGTTAGGAAGTGCTTTTTCTAATCGTTTTGGAGCTGCTGCTGGTGTAACTTTGGGTGGTGATGTTTTTGATCTCTTCTGGATTGAGGCTGGTGGCATAGAATTTGGTAAACATTTCCATGCTTTCAGCACTGATCGAAGCAAAGGATGTTCCATGGGATGATTCATTGATGTTGAATTGCGTTCTTGTCTGTCAATTAGCATTCTCTGGATAAATGTAGCAACTCTAGCATCTACCCCCAAGGTTTATTTTTAAAATTTGGAGTAGTGATCTACCAGAATTGGTATTGTCTTCAAGTAACAAGACTGTTAATGTGCTATTGGTTTGAAGTGCTTCAGCTAGATTAAGTACACCACGAGGCCCAATGTCATTTTCATTTAAATTGAGACCATATAACCAATTGTCATTATACAATGCCTGACAGAGGATTTCTGTGGTAGCATCTCCCAGTTTATTCTTTGAAAGATTCAATAGCATACACCCTTCACCTTGTACAGGAATTATTTGCCCACGTAATGTCGAACTCCAATACACTTCATCTCGACGTTGGCACTGAACCTATCAATTATTAATGTAATATTACATATATATAGATGTACACGTAGAATTCGTGAAATAGCTCTAGCACTGGCATCATTAAGCAAACAGTTAGTCAAGTTTAAATGGAGTAAATGGGGCTGCAGAGCAAGAGCATCTTCAATGACTAACAAATTATGAGCTTTTCAATGAGAATGCAAAAGTAAATACTATCAAGACCACTATTGCCAAGTTTGGACTCTGTCAAATCAATTGATTGTAAAGTTTGGACAGCTTTTAGCCCCTAGTACACTTTTAATACAAATTATTGAGCTGTTTATGCCTTGGAAAGAATATGAATTGCGTCACTTGTTATGGGCACACCAACTAAATGCAGGGATACAATTTGTATGGCATGAACAAGCATGCTCGATATACTACGAATTACGTGGGTGTAGCCATCAGGAAGCATAGCATAAGGCTGTTCAATACCAATTCGCAATAGCTTAGAACGCAAAGCTACATAATCAAAGATTTGATTGTTCAAATTAATAAATACCTCGTTTCATGGGCATACGACCAAGATTAATGCGTACATGATGAAATGAAGTTGTTTTGGCAATGAAATCAAAGAGGACACGTAGCTAAAGATGTTTGTTGAATGAGATTTGTGTCATTTCTTACTTCTTCAGGATCCAAATTGTCAATGTCAAGTGCTATCGATTGCTTTCTACTCAATCTTAGGATAGTTATCTATGTACATGACATACTCAAAGATAGAGCTTGCATCAGCAATAGGCTCTGAAGTTTTCTTACGACAATATGCAATGTATTCTTGCAGAAGTGGACTTGTCCTACGCGGCGGCATTCGAAAGATCTTATTAGCTAGTTACCCTTTGAACGAAAAATTAGCTAGTGAACTAACTTGCTAACTAAACAAAAACGGTTACAAATTAGTGAATTGACCAAAAATGAATTGCCAAAAGTGCCATGGCAATGCTCGCTTCTTGATTCTCTGAAGCTCCAGCGATGATTTTGCTTAATGTTACAGCATCAGCATGAGCAAGAGCTGATTCGTTAAGCTTTAGATATGCTTTGGCACGTAGACATATGGCATTGATATTATTTGGAGCTTTTTCCAGCAATTGCGAGGTATATTTGATGACACTTTCAACTTCATAGATTGCCCAAGCTGCTTTTGCAAGATACATCAAGATTACAAGTTGATCTGCTTCAGGTAATTGACCTTCACGTAAAGCTTGTTTGCCAAAATGAATAACCTCATCAAATTGCTTCATTCTGTACGCATTGTCAATGTCTCGATCGATAACTAGTAAAAGTAATTTGGGTTACTTTAGAATATTTATTAACCTGACTTTGTAGCTTGTTGGAGAAGCCACAAGACTGATGCATAGTACGATTGATGGTGACGAAGGGTCAAGTCATTGTGTCCTGCATTTGGAAATATTTCAAGTTTCTTTGTTGATGAAGCACATGCATTGAATACATCTCTAGCTTGTTCAACTACATATACGTTTAAAGGCATGCAAGAATGAGTATTGTACCAGGAGCAAGATCGTCATTTTCACCATGAATTACAAGGAATGGAATTGTGACAGTCTTTAGTTTATCAAGAATATGGAATATTTCAGGCATCATTTGCTCCATGGCAGCTCCTCCAGGCATGAACATGATAATTTGTTGCACCATTGGAAGCTTTAAGATGGAATGAAAACCCGACTCAACAATTAAACCACGAAAGGTTTGAGGGGCTTTTGCTGCCAAGTGCATGGCACACAATGAACCGATGGATCTAATTTCAATGAGTATATAAATGACAAATGATGCATCTACCGTCCAAACAATATCTTGGGTACATTTCCTTTAAGAAATGGCACAGAATCAAGTTGTTTATCAACAGCTTCAGCATCGTCAAGTAATTTTGCAACAGAAGCTTCTCCTGTGCTCCATCCATAGCCTCTAAAGTCTACAGCTAATAAAGCAGTAGGGATTTCCATTTTCTCCATTACAGAAGCTGCAGAAGCATAATCCATAGCAATTTCTGCATTCCCATGAAACAAAACAATGACAGCATCATATTGATCAGGTAATGATGGGCGAAAAAAGCGATAGCCTAGAGATACATCTCCATTGTGAAAGAAGCCATCAATTGCATTAGTTGGAAGCTGTGTGTCTTTAATAGCATGTCGTGGATGAAATGCGATCGAATTGACGAGCGGTGATTCCCACAGCATGATTAAAACAGAATCTAACGTTTTTTTCTAAATCAAACCCAAGCACGTTTGATACCGTTAAAATCAGTATGTATGAAATCAAACGCTTTGTTGTAAAAAAACCTCTCATGAAAACGTTTCTTTTATGTTATATAACGCATTGCTATTGAAAATAGAGTGTTTTAAAACATTTTCAAACGTTAAATTAAATTGGCGCCAAACACATTACCTTTTAGAGGGTTTTTTTCTATTGCATTTTGAGCGCCAGAAGGACAAGAAGAAGATGCACATTAAGAGCGTCGTTGTGTGTGGATTCCGTAGCTACAAGGACGAGACAGGCGTTGCGAGCTTCTCTCCTGCACAGAACGTCGTGATCGGACGCAATGGGACTGGCAAGAGCAATTTATTCGATGCCATTCGCTTTGGTTTGCTCACAGAACGATTTTCCAACTTGCGCCAAGACGAACGCCAAGGATTACTGCATGAAGGAAGTGGAAAACATGTTATGAGTGCATACGTTGAGATTACATTCTGCAATAAAGATGGACGTTTGCCAATTGATACTGATGAAGTGGTCGTACGACGAACGATCGGGGTTAAGAAAGATGAGTTCTTTTTGAATCGAAAGCATATTACCAAGCAAGATGTACATCATTTGCTTGAAAGTGCAGGGTTTTCTCGGTCGAATCCGTATTATATTGTCCAACAAGGCAAAGTGAATGCTTTGGCATTGATGAAGGATCAAGAACGATTGGAATTGCTTAAAGATGTGGCGGGCACAAAAGTGTATGAAGAACGAAGAGAAGAATCGCTTAAAATTGTGCAGGACACGCAAAGTAGACGAGAAAAGATCTTAGAAGTGATTGCGTATATCGAAGGAAGATTGAATGAACTAGAGGAAGAAAAGGATGAATTGAAAGAATACCAAGAACTTGATCGAGAAAAAAGAGCTCTTGAATACATGCTGCATGAAAAAGAATTGCAAGATGTTCGATTGCAACTGGAGGCAATTGAACGTGCACGAGCTCAAGAAGCTGTGAATTCGAGTGAATTGCATGCCAAAGAACGTGATGTCAAGGAACATTTAAAACACTGTGAAGATAACATCAAAGTTCTATCTGAAAAATTAGCAGATTGGACTGCAGACAAAGATCGAATGGAAGCAGAACGTGTTGAGCTTATTCAAACCAAATACTCGTTTGAAATGGAGCTTGAAGCATTGAAAGAAGACGTGGCTGATGATACGACTCGTGAAGAAACTTTGAAATCGGAACTTTCAGCTATTGCAGAGCAGTGTCAAGCTACAGAAGATGAATTAAGTGCCATTGCTCCTCAAGCTGAAGAGCTTGAAAACGTATTAAACAACACGAGAAGTACGCTTGGATCACTAGAGCTTGAAGTTGATGCTCTTATTGCCAAAAAGTCTCGTACAGCTCAATTCAAATCCCAGTCTGATCGTGATGCATACTTGCAGAGTGAAATTGAAGATCTTAATGCCTTGGTTGCTCGTAAAGGGAAGGAAGCAAATCATTTACAAACGTCAGTCACAACTGCAGAAAATACCATTAGTCAAGCCAAGAAATCATTGCAAAGTCGTAAAGATGAAATGACGGATGCTCGCCATGAACTTGATGGATTTGGACGACGTATTTTGGAACTTAAAGAAAAGCGTAATGATGTATCGGAAACTCGAAAAGATAAATGGCGGGAAGAAAACAATATCACTCACGAAGTCAAACGATGCACTGAGCAATTAGCCCGTGGAGAGTCTGTTTTGCACAGCACAATGTCGTACGATGTTCGACGAGGGCTTGAGGCAATTAAGGAATGGAAAACAAGCCAAAAATTCCGTGGGATTCATGGACCACTTATCGAGCTTGTCGAGCCCGTGGATGATCGATTTTGTGTTGCTCTTGATGAAGCTGCTGGTGGTTCGTATTTCCACGTTGTTGTAGACACTGATAACACTGCTGCTCGGTTGATGAAAGAGCTTGACAAAAACAAACTTGGTCGAGTGACATTTTTGCCTTTAAATCGTTTAAAAGTTGGTGATCTTAACCTTCCTGAAGCCACAGACGATGCTATTCCTCTTATAAGCAAGTTGAAATACCCACCTGAAATTACCAAAGCTGTTATGTCTGCCTTTGGGAAGAAACTTTTGTGTCGAGATTTAGACACTTGTATGCAATACGCTGAGAAAACTGGCATGGATTGCTTAACTCTTGATGGTGATATTGTTCAGCGTCGTGGTGGTGTACAAGGAGGGTACAAAGATCCAAAGAAATCTCGATGCGGAGCTATGAATCAAGTCCGATCTGCTCAGCTTCAGCTCGATGAAATCAAAGCTGAAGCCAAGAAAATTCGATATGCTGCTCAACAAGCCGATCAAACGGTGGCGAGTGTTGTTGGGGAAATTCAAAAGCAAGAGTCAGAACGTCAGTATGCCCTGCAAAATTATGAAGAACTTCAGCGGGAATATGACCGTCTTTCCCAGCAGATCACTATTGACACTACCAACAACCGAGAAAAGGCTTCATTATTGTCCAAGATTCAAAGTGAAATTGCTTCTCTAGTTGCCAAACGCTCTGCTTTGGAAGTGGAATTGGCAAGTGCAATGCAAGATGGACTGAATGAACCTGAAGCTGCTCGTTTAGAAGCTATTCATGTGCAAATTGCTGAAGTCAAATCCCATGAACGACAATATGTTGCACAGCTCGAAGACATTCGAGCCAAGCAAGCCACACTGGAAATACGTTTGACCGATCATTTACGACGACGAGAGGCTGAAATCCGAAATCAAATCACTGATGGCACGTTGCAGGCTTTACAGTCAACAGAACGCAAGACAAGTGCTGATATGAAAGCTGTGGATTTAGCTGAAGCAACACGTGCTCTTCAACGTCACTTAGCCGTCAAAAAACAACTTGAACAAGAAATTCGAGACACTGAAGTTGCCATTGTGACTGAGGAAATGCAAGCTGATGCATTCAAAGCCCAGCTTCATGATATTGTAGCTGAGATCACTGGGGAAGCTACAAAAGCTGAAAAAGTATTAACAAAACGTCGTCGACTTATTCAAAAGCGAGAAGCAGCAATGCGTGATATTCGAGAACTTGGCACACTTCCTATGTCCGAATTGGAAAAGTTTAAAGATTTGAGTTATGAAGAAGTGTCCAAACGATTTACAAAATGCAGTGAACGTCTAAAAGGTTTTTCCCATGTGAACAAGAAGGCTTTGGATCAGTACGTGAGCTTCAGTGAGCAACGAACATCGCTTATTGCTAGAAAAGAAGAACTTGATACTGGTGATGCATCGATTAAAGAATTGATTGAAGTCCTTGATCGACGTAAAGATGAAGCAATTCTTCGAACGTTTAAAGGAGTCTCGCATCACTTTTCCCAAGTGTTTAAAGAACTCGTACCAACAGGAGAAGGCAAAATGTTGATTTTACGAGCTGAAAATGCGTCCAACACGGACACTTCTACGTTTGTTGGGGTCCAAATCAAAGTAAACTTTCGTGGAGAAGGGGATTCGTACCTCATGCAACAGCTTTCTGGTGGTCAAAAAGCTCTCGTTGCTTTGGCTTTTATCTTTGCCATTCAACGTTGTGATCCTGCTCCATTTTATCTCTTTGATGAAATCGATCAAGCATTAGATGCTACCCATCGTGCAGCTGTAGCTGCATTAATTCACCGTCAAGCTCATTCAGAAGAAAACCCAGCCCAGGTATTTCCTCTTTTCTACTACACTCTGTAATCATCTTTCTGCGTAGTTTATCACATCGACTTTCCGTCCTGAACTTGTCATGGTAGCAGATCAATTCTACGGCATTGGACATCAAAACAAAATCAGTACTGTGTATCCGATGACAAAGGATGAATCTCTCGAGTTTATTGCAAACATCATGGCCGACGAAGAAGCTGTCGAAGGCAAAGCCACAGTGTAATTTGTCGTAATCCCTATCTAATGCTGCTATTTGCTGCACGAAATTGGTTCTTTAGAGTTTTGCTGCGGTTCTTGCTTCAACAAATACATCAACGCATTTATCGACATCAGCAATTGAATGAGCAGCAGAAAGTTGTACACGAATACGAGCTTTTCCCTTGGGCACAACCTACAATATCTAAGCATTATTTCTTCTGTAGAAGCTCACCGGGTAGCTGAAACCAATGACATAAATGCCTTGTTCAAGCATTTTATCTGCAAGGGTGGCTGCTGCCCGTGCATCTCCAAGCATTACAGCAACGATAGGGTGATCTCTACTTTGTTAATGAATGGAATAGCTCTAGAAAACAAGAAACCTTGCTCCTGTAAGCGTGAAGCCTGCAGCAGCCATGCGATCACGAAAGTGGTGAGTATTACGACGAATTTGCTCCACATGAGCATTGGATCGAGTCAAGATCTCAAACACTTTGAGTGATGCCCCCACAACTGCAGGAGCCACAGAGTTGGAAAAGAGATAAGGACGAGCACGTTGACGAAGGATATCAATTACAGCTTGTCTGCCTGTTGTGTACCCACCAGTGCCTCCTCCAAGAGCTTTGCCAAGCGTAGAGTTGATAATCTAAGCAATGACAAGCTTAGAGATAGAAGTAGAAGAGTTTGTACGTCAATACGGCCTCGAACATTGCAATACTCATCTGAACCACGTCCAGTGGCACCAAAGAATCCAGTGGCATGGCATTCATCAATGAAAACAACAGCATTGTACCTACTCAATTGACAATCATGAAAGGGTAGAGAATGTACTTGTCTGCAAGATCGCAAATGCCTTTCAAAGGAGCTACATCTCCATCCATCGAGAATGCACCATCAGTAGCAATAAGACGAGTTCGACAATGTTGTGTGGCAATGAGTTGTTTTTCAAGATCCTCCAAGTCCATGTGCTTGAATCGATGGCGTTGAGCTTTACAGAGACGAATACCATCGATAATAGATGCATGGTTGAGTTCATCGGAAATCACAGCATCTTCAGCTCCAAGGATCGCTTCAAACAGTCCTGCGTTTGCATCAAAGCATGAAGGATACAGAATTGTATCATCTGTGCCATGAAAGTCTGCAATAACACGTTCAAGTTGCTTGTGGATATCTTGTGTTCCGCAGATGAATCGCACAGAACTCAAGCCAAATCCGTGAGATTGCAATGTTTCGGAGGCTGCTGCGACCACTTCAGGGTGATTGGAGAGCCCAAGATAGTTGTTGGCACAGAAATTAAGCACTTGCTTTCCATTTACAGAGATATGTGCACCCTGAGCAGACGTAATAACACGTTCAGACTTGAAGGTTCCCGCGGCGCGGATGCCATCGACTTCAGATTTCAACCGTTCAATGAAACTCATAATTGATATTAAAAGAATTCTTCAAATGATAAAAAGAAATCTCACACTAAATCCTGTAGATGGTAAATAGTATTTGCAACAACAAACAATAGTGGAATATGTGTAAATAGTGTAAAAGGAAAGAAATAATGTAAGGTATGAAATAGTGTCGTACGTAGAGGAATGAATATATGTTTGAAGAAAAGCATGAATTTATTTTATTGTATACAAAATACAAATAGACTTTAAAAATGAAATAAAATGATGAAATAAGGCGTCAGTAGTGATTTTTACCGAGTGGTCCATGGCGCTGCGATTGTCTGGCAACAAACTTGTGGGAACAAACCCCGCTGTGACGGTTTATCGGCACATTACTAAGCAAGTTCCACGTGTCTTAACGTTGTATGACATCAATATGGAACCTCGAGAAGCTCGTTTGGCTGTCCAAGCTTTTTTTCGTAAAAATGCTGATGTGAAAGACCCACGTGTAATTGATATGTTGATTTCGAAAGCCAACATGGAATTGGAAGAAACATTGATGCAATGGAAACAAAAGTCTCATTTGGTGACATTGTTGGATAGTGGTGTGAGCCTCTTGAATCAAAAATCGCAAGAATTTGATGAATTTGAAGAAGGGTTGGACAACTTCTTTGCAGGTATTGACACCAACCATGATGAAAAGTAATGTGGTAATATAACAATACACTACTCTTTTCTAGTCGAGATTCACTTTATACACACTTAAGTTACGCCAATAAGTAAACTCCTACAGGGATTTATCACAAGGCAATCTATCTACTCGACCTTGTGCACGTTCACTTGCATGCGAACCTGGCACTGCGTATCATACGCAGTCTTTAGCAATTCTTGCATTGTTTGGGCTGCTCTCGCGTGGTCCATGTCAGCAGGTGGGGGTGGATAGTAGCTACTGCTTCCTTCACTTGGCACGGTCAGCGAACTTCCCTCGGGTCGCATTTGCCGTGCAGTATTGGCTTCAATGCCACGAATGGCCAAATCCCCAAGATTTTGCAAAAACAAGAGTTGATCTCCTGTTAATTCTTGTCTTGGTACTTGATCTGCGACCGAGAAAGATCCAACAAAATGACCATCAGCAGTAATCAATGGCACACCAGCATAGAATTGAATATTGCCTTCAGTCACAAGAGGATTATTTACAAAGCGAACATCTTGCTTTGCATCAAGCACCACCGTTGGAGATGAACTCAAGATTGTGTGAGCATCAAAAAGCACATTACGAGATACTTCTCGCTTTCCAAGACCAAGTTTAGCAAGAAGAAAACCAGTCTTATCACCAATGATGCATATAGCAGCAATCGAGCAGGATAATGTAGTAGCAGCCACATCTACCATGTCTTGAAATTGGTTTTCAGGGTCTGTCAAATGCAAGCTACGAACTTTAGCCAAACGAGCAGCTTCATTGCGTGGCATTGGGGCCTTTGGCCATTCTTGACGACTTGAGTATGATAAAGCATAAGAGAAGGTCGTATTCTCCGTGATGCTAGCTGGTTTTTCATTCTTTGGTGTATTAAGCATGACCATATCGGTAGATGAGCCATTTTGAATTGCTGCAGACACAGTTGTAGCTGATGTGTCAATGGAAGAAAGCAAAATCATATCATTTGCAGGTTGAGTAGGTGAAGAATATGATGGAGAAGGAACTGGGTAATTGTAGTGTGTTGGTGTTTCTCGTTCTTCCATGATAATCGGTTGTTGCTTCTTCGTATTGAAGTCAGCTGAGACTTCTTCTTCATTATACGAGTAAGCACTTTCATTTGAAGACACCATACTCGAACATGACATGGAAGATGATAGCATAGATGGTTTAGATGCTTGACGTTGGAGATTTGAGCCTGTGGAACCACGAGACATGGATGAAGAAGAAGCACTTGTACATTGAAGACAAATGCGAACTTCTTTGTTATTGCCATTTTGACGTACTGTTTTCATTTGGGAACATTTACCACAGACAACATCTCCACAGATACGACAATGATGTTTTCGTCGTAACATTGTAAATTTAGTCATACAGATAAAGCAGCAATGTCCATCTTTAGAGAATTCATTCTTGGTCAATAAAGTTTGTTCAGATAAATGTTTTGTAATAAGAGTGCCTGAAATATCACCAATACACATAAGCATTTTTGTCATCCAACTTTTAGTTAAATTGGAGACAGATCCACGACCAGGATGTGATTCCGAAAGGAAAAAGGAAACACGAAGTGAATCCATAGCTTGTGATTCTTCAAAAACAAAACCACATCGACGAAATTTCAATCGTACAACATTTTGAGATTCAGGTAATGGACCACAACCATCAAATTCAATCGATTCCCAAATTGAAGCACCAACGTAATTATTTCCAGTACCATCATCCATTGATTGACGAAATTGATCACTGGAACGACTAAAACAATCACCATATTTTAAAAAAACATAATCCCGATGTGGTAAATGTGGTTTAGACGATTGTAAAGCCATCCAATTAACAGATAAACTTTCATTTGGTCTTGTAATATCTTTAGGTGATGAATGCAAGACAACCCCATCCAAAAATAATGGACCAAAAATATCTCCCATTGTATCACGAAAATTAGCTGTTGTTGGCATATCCATGAGGTTCATAACATCATGAATATTAGACTTGGGGATCATCACAACACCTTTCATTGTATAAAATTCTTGTTCTGCAAGTTCAAACATTTGAATTCCTTTTGAATCTTTCAATGGCACCATATCAAATTCGGAAATTAATGCATCAGCACGACTTTGTCCAAGATAACGTAAATCTCTTTCAATATCTTCAGTAATTCTTACACGATACATTTTTTCAACCATTGGAAACATTGAAAAACTTGTAGCTGATTGTGACGACTGGGATGTATTAGATGAGCTTCTATTCCCCATTGAATTAGATCGACGTCTTTCGGTAAATTCAGTTGATCCATTAGATGTAGCAAGTCCCCTTGAATTTCCTCCAGTTGAATGTACTGCATTCGAGTTACTTCCTAAGACTCCTGTGTAGTCCAGTACTCCCGAGTACCCGTTCATATGCGCTCGAGAGGGACGATTTCGTAATTTCTGGTCCCTTTCCTACATTCATCTTCCATCTGGTACATATTTTCATATTAATATTCAAAGTGTAATGTAACATAGTATCATATGGTAGATCTTATCTATGGACCAATATCTGATCGGGTATGTGGAGAAACAATTTTTATTGAATTTAATAACTGCAGCTGCGTATTATGATTAGTAAACATATTCATTTTATAATATTTCATATCATATAGGTTAATATGATGATGAATAATGGAATTATAGGAAAAATGAAATGAAAGAGAGTTTTTTGTGTATATGAGTAGAAACAACACACTTAATACAATGTAAAGGCGATCCCAAATGATACACGTGCCTTCTCTGCCCTTCTTCTACATTTTCTCTTGGTTTACTTATCCATGTGGAGTATTTACCTTGTAACAAACTTTGGTGCACCCTACATCACACATCTGATTTCAAGTACTACATAATGGAATATATTATTGAAATATATATAATAAAAGTAAATGAAATTAATTTAATATTAGTTTGGTGGACATTAAATATTTAATATATATTGAAGTCTGTGCTAAGGACAAGCAACTTTACGTGGAAGGACAGTAAAGACAATGAGTACAACGATGTAATATGACAGAGACGGGACAAATAGAGTAATTGAAGAGATTCATGTGCATATACTCATCGATGCTATTGATCGGGAAGAGGTTGTAGTCATTTAGTGACGAGATGGAAGATGGGATTACTTAGGAAAGAGGTGCACTTTAAGAAATGAACTATGACATGTTGATGCTTCTCACATCAGTCTTTGGACTTGTCATTACTGTTGTCTTTGTTTTGTACACAGCAGGGTATTTTCGAGTAAGGAAGGAATTGAAATGAGGGGAATGATTCATGAATGCCTCAATTGTAGAGTCATGCAAGAAAGAATCAAGAAGAGGAAGAGAATCAAGAAGAGGAAGAGAATCAAGAGAATGAAGAAATAA
>JNBS01002489.1:0-16401 GCA_002081575.1 Thraustotheca clavata
CATTAGCTTTTAAAGTTAATAGAAGAGGACTATTTTGCTACTACTGTTCATTTGCTTGTTATGTCATATCGACTGTACTCGATCAGTCCTCATACGATGTTGTAAAATATTTACGATATCGCATCAAAGTAATCAACAATTATACTTTATCCATAAGATCTGGATGGAAATGGAATTTCGTCTCTATTCGTGTAGAACAAATATATATTGCATTTGACGTACCACGTGGATAGAGCACTATAACACTTTAAATGAAACTCTATAGCTCAAGCAATTGAATTCTTTTCTCTATTTGCATTGTATAATCGTATCATATATTGTGTTGCATTAAATCAGAATCAAATAGCTTCTAATGCTGTTGAAAATAGGAAATAGTAATAGATTTAACGTCTGGTGGAGTTGGGTGCCTGTCTCGTACATGTCAAACGCTTTTACGCCCATCTTGCGGTTATTGCTACATTTAGTCGATGAGAAGCACACTTTGGGTCCTGTTTCTCTTGCTTACCGTTGAAGCAGCTAAAAGAATATTTCATGAAAGCCTCTATGGTTTATCTACTGGAATTTGTACATGAATATAGCAATATCATGCACTTATGTAATGACTTAGCTTATTACATGAAATTAACAATCGGCGAACCTGTGTATTCAAATTCAAGTAAAAAGGTATATTTTGTCTATCTTGAAATCATGTATTAATATGATGATTAGAACACATTTACTATGTTATTGGACACGGGTTCTTCGAATGCTGCTGTTGCTACATCATCTTGCTGCAGTAAATTAAGTGTCCATACTTATAGCTGTACATCATCTTCGACGTGTAAAAGTTATAACAATGGTGAACAAGTGCAAGTCAACTATGTTATTGGTTCATGGACGTAAGATCATCATTTTGATTCAAAATAAATGATTTGTAGTGGTAATATGGTACAAGATACTTTTTCATCGCCAAATATGAGCGCATTGCCAAATATCCCATTCGCTACAATAACTTCACAAAGTAATTTTCTTGATGGTGGCTTCGATGGTATACTTGGTATGGCCTATAGCTCGATTGCCGAGGTGAAATAGACAAATTTTACAATGACTCATGTTAAATTGTTTAGCCTCAAAATGAGCCTCCTATGACTATGCAAGAAGCTTTGGTTTCACAAAATATTATCAAAGACATCTTTAGCCTTCAATTATGTGGTGTCTTACAGCCTTATGTCAATGGATATCTCCCCACTGCCGATTCGGGCTTAATTGGTGAGATTGTTTTATATAACATTGGCTAATTGACATTGTTTAGTACTTGGGGGAATTCAAGCTCCAAATACCACAGCTCCATATCGTGGAAATATAGTCTATTCGCCAATTGTTCAGGTATACAATTAAGGAGATTATTTTGTAATTTACATTGAGTAGAAAAAATGGTATGTCGTTCTTGTGACGAATATGGGCTATAATGGTGTATCTCTCAACTATTCGTGCTCTGTATATAACACACCCAAGGTATTCTTATCTTGTGTATCATTATTATTAATATGCAAGTATAGTCTATTGTGGATTCTGGAACTAGCAATCTTGTTGTACCAACTTCAGTCTATACAACTTTATTATCGCAAATCCAAGCTGCAACATTAGCTGCAATTCCATCATTTCCACTTGACTACTTTAGTGACAGTGTGGCTTGTTGTGAATCATATTGTGATCCTTCTGATGCTTCGTCGCCTTTATTAAGTTTACCATCAATTACTGTGTCTATGGCATTAGATGGGAATACAAAGGAACATTTTACGATAACAATTCCACCAACATATTACTGGCGTCCAATTTCAGCTAGCAATGGATTTACAACATCAAATTGCCGTATATATGGTATATCTGAAGGCACAGGAACTATGCTTGGAAATGTTTTTATGGATGGTTTACATATTATTCATGATCGAGAACATAGTCAAATGGGGTTTGCCATAGCTGATAATTGTGCTAACAAAGCCAATTCGAGCAAAACAATAAGTATCACTCCAATTTCAACTTCTTGGTGCGATTGTATTGCTTCAACAATGAAAACAGACAATTTATTGAGTTCATATTGGCCTGGTTCTAAACCATGCTTCTTTTGGTTTTGGTGGGATTATGTCATAATTGTTGCTGCTTGTATTATTGTTTTTTGTGGAGCTATCGTTGTTTATTTGTATATAGTCAAACGTATTCGAAGAAGTCGAAATGCATCGCCACCACTACAACAAACTTTACTTGAAAATACTCCATCAGCTATTTTGTCATCAAATAGTTCAGATCATATACTAATAGCTCAAGAAGAGCATCGAACAGCACAAGGTAGTAAAGATTAATTATAAGAAAACTGATATTTTATGATACTTTTGATATATATTAACAAAATGAATTAAGAATTTTCAACCAAATAAATAACACCATTGAATAAACCTATTTCTTAATAGTTTTGCCACCATGAGCCCAGCAATAACCTCCTGTTTTTGGGCCTTTGGTGCATCCATCTTTTAAACAACTTCTTTTGCCACCATGACTCCAGCAAACACCATATTTTCTAGAGGCATTATGACAACCATACACAGTGCATCTTTTACCACCACCATGACTTATGCAATGGCCCATGCTCACAGCATGTTTAGTACAACCATCTTTAGCACAACGAATGCCACCACCATGTGCAATACAGACACCACCAGCTTTAGCACGTTTGGCACATCCATACATTGAACATAACTTAATACCACCATCATTTCTTTTAACATGACGTCCATCTTCTTTGGTTAAAATATCTTTTAATGATGGTAAACGACGTGGTTCTGGAACACATTTGAAGGAAGTTGGCATGGAATGATTTTTAAAAAGCATATCAAACGATGGTAAACGTGGAAAACCAACGATAACTTCATGAAAAGCCATTTCAACGACACTTTTAGGACTCGAAGTTTGCCATTCTTGATGCAATGCAACGACACTTGATGACATGGGAACAAAATCAAAACTGAGTTTGAATTAGGTTAAACATAAAAAAAATCTTTGGAATATTAATATTCAAAATCTATTAATTTTAACTTATAATTTGTATATAATACAATCAATTCAAAAAGAACCCAATCAAATGTCAGGAGGTTTTGGATTAAACCAATCAAATGCAAAGGAAGGTGCAAGTTCAACCCCAAGCACCAAAAGATATCTCATGAATGTCTCAAATTGCACTTAATTTTATGTTTTGTTCTCAATTTGAACTTTATTTCTGATTAAAAGTGAATTAGAATAGGTAAGTGAGACAGATGAAATAAAGTAGTGAAAGAATTGAAAAAGACTATCTGATCGTAGTGTTGTTAAGGTTGAATTCTGCTTTGCATTGACTTGACGCATGAGAGCTACATATTCCCATTTGTTTCTTTTTATTATAATATTTAAAAGTTTGTATTAGATTCATTTTTATTTAAGATATCGAATAAGTAACATTTGTTTTCTTTGGATTTCGAATAGCCCTTTACAACTTCAAGATTGAGCTACTGCAATGTTGCATGTAAACAGTATAACAAAACTTAATTGCAAGCAATTTAAAATCTCTTGATTGTCTAATGGAATTATCAATGCAATCTACATTATCAACAATCTGACATTTCCAATTCGATTTTCTCCTAAACATATTGACAATGTTAAGAACATGGTAAGAACCAGGTAGAAAGTGCAAATTGATATTGCTACTTGATTAACTTGCCACGTTTTATTTTCAATTGTCTTCAATTTTCAAATTACGTTAAATTAGTGAAGTTTAAAGTTAAGTTTAAAGCTAAATAGCATTGGAAATGTGAAGAAAAGACGTAGATATTGGATCTTTCAATGGGTACTCATAGCAATTATAATCATTGAATATGTCGTGGCAAGTTCAACTATACCGTAATTCACCAAACTAACTTCAGAGAATTCAAAATGGAGGATTAACTCAACGTGTTATCGTAACTGAAGACGTTGAACGTTGTTTTTTAGTACTTTTTTTCTAGTTAAATTTCATTAATAAAATGCCTCCAACACATTTAACACCAGCATTACGTCGTCAATTATCTGATGAAGCTCGAAAATTATTGTTTCGAGCACATGGATCAGATATTCTAGACTTACCAACATCTTTGCAAAATATGCGAGCAAATTTAATGATTCAAACACCACGGAATGGTCCATTGTATGTGCAATTAGTTGCTTCGGGATTGAATTATATGTATCGGTATCATCTTGAAGCAATTGGAGCTGATATTTTGGTGCTTGTGCGAAATGGTTCAGCAACAAAATGGATCACGTATGCTACTGGAGATCATGAAGCTTTGAATGTTTTTTTGGCTGATTTTCAACTTCATGATCCTCAGCAATTAAATGAACCAGTATTGAAATTTTTAGATATTGTAGCACAACTTGATGTGCTTGATATTATCCAAGTGAGCAGTGAAGCTATTTTACAACAATCTGAACCTACAAGAATTTACACCGCAACAACCCCACTACAATCATATCGATTCATTTGTGATGGTGCCACTGGGTGTCCAATATCTATTGATTGTATATCACAACAAGATGAAAACCACATCAAAATACAAGTAACATACTATAATCGTTTGGTTAGCCAGGTTGTAATTGAAGCACCACTGGGTATCCTTTCTGATGTTGAAAGAATGATGAAAGTTGCTATGGAGGCTTATAGCACCTGGTCGTATGAAGCTCAAATTCAAATGCAAAATTTAATTGATGAAATCGATCATGATCGTGATGGCTTTGTTGGTCGATATGATTTGATAGAGCAACTATGTCGAGCTAAACACTCGCTAGAAGCAGCACGAAGAACTGCTAAAGAAATGACAAGAATTCTTGGTGACAATGGGAATCCATCAGAAGAAATCACCTATGATTCGTTTTTAGCCTTTTGGATGGTCATGTTGGCTGATGGTTCTCAAATGTGTGATATCAACGATGAAATTGCAATGCTAAAAGCCTTTCGCCAACTCTTTTATGGCGAACAGAATATTATTCGTGTATAATACAATCAATCATAGATCCATTTTGTATTTTTAATATATGCCATTGCCAAGAATTGCTACAGCACTGTGAGAAAAGATGCCACCATTGCCATACACAAGAGCTCGACGAACATTAGGAATTTGACGGGTACCAGCAGTATTAGTAATTTGGTGAAAGGCTTCAATAATGTTGTACATAGCAGGAACTTCCCATGGAGCTCCAAAAGCAAGAAGACCACCATGGGTGTTGATTGGCAAAATGTCTTGAGGTCTCTTTTCTGGATTGGCAACAAGTTCATGGTATTTACTCAAGATATATCGTCCACCTTCACCTTGATCAGCAAGTCCAACCGCCTCGACAGCACGAATCAAGCACACAGGATAGCAATCGTATAAACCAAAGAAATCAATATCACGAACACTGACATTGGCTTCTTGATATGCAATTTTAGTTGCTATTTTAGTCTTGAATGAGTGATAGTAATTAAATTAAGCCTACCTTGTTCACAGGAAAACATATCTTCATTGATCTGGTCAAGCTGAGGAGGATAAAGCGGTCCTGATGCTTCACCACCTCCAATAATGACTGAACCAGTAGACGATGGAATTCCTTTTCGTTCAAGAAAACGTGGCGATGCAACTAATAATGCTGCACCACCATCAGCACGCCGAGCACATTCGAGCAAATTTGTTACTGAAGCCACTGGTGGTGAAGCAAGTACTTCTTCAATTGTACGAGGAACTTTGGTCATCGCTAAAGGGTGTTGCGATGCCATAATTGACATAACAGCAGAACAAGCAGCCAATTCAGCTCTAGACACTCCATATTTATCCATTTGATAGCGTGCCACTCGATCTATTTCACATGAAGTCATACTTTTTTAGTCATAAAAGGTATACCATATCCTGATGGAATCACTGGAGATGGCAATCCTGAAGCAGGATGATAACAGGTTTGATCAGCACGTTTTAAAAATTCTTCACCAGATAATTGACGAACAGCATCTCCAGCAACTACAGCAACGCAATCAACGCCTTCATATTCCTATAATAAAATGAATCCAAGTGCCAAAATAATTAGTTTAACGTACAACCATTCTCTTGGCTGCAAGCAATGCAGTAACTGGTCCTGCACCACCAGTGTCTACAGTACGAACCACAACATTTTTTGCTGGTAGAATCCCCATGTGTGTGGCTACATAATGAGCCTCCATAAAATGGGGATCAGCCAAGGAAGGCACTGCAATAAGACCACCAATATCATTAAACCCAATGCCAATCGATTTTGTTGCAGAAGTTAAAGCTTCTTCCATGAGTTCCACAGGAGATTTCGTAGTTTTAGCTAACGAAGTCCATCCCGTTGAAATGAGTCGGACAACTTTAGATGTTCGTGATGGCATATTTGGAGCTAATTGTAAAATGTAAACAATCTTGACAACAGTCAAGTTTAGCCAATCATCAGCAGCAAATATCGTTTTATCCAATGAAATGCCAAAATAGGATTTGTTATCCAATGATCTTGAGCTTCAATTTGTTTGTCACATGACTGGAATACCAAAGATCTTTTGTACCATTTTAATCTTAAACGCAAAGTAGTCAAGTGTGGTGTTATAGAACACAAGATTGAATTGCTATACAATTCGCGATTATAGCAACTATTGTATTTTCAGTAGAGTACTAAAACAGCTTATTTGGACTTGACTTGTATAACAATCAACTCTTCTTTATTGGTAATCAAATTATTCAAACAAAAATTCTATATTACATGTATTTGTTGATATCTTTGTTTAAGGTAGATTGTGACTAAAAAGCTAAACCTATTCAGCATAACACGATGATATTCACAATACTTAGTAGAACCTGTTCCCTATATATTAAATGAATGTGAACATTATTGATGTCAAAATATGAATTGCAACTTGTAGATATAATCAGTAAAGTTATTAATGTGGGCTTTTTACAACAATACTTATGTGGTATTAGTTTTTGTCACTTCGAAATGTGCCACATTCTGCACGATGCTCAAATAAGAATTGCACAATGTCCAAATGCCTGTTTTCAAGAGCTAAATCCAATGCCGTGTTTGTGCATCCTTCAGATCGATTGAAGTGAAGGAAATGAACGATATTTAAAAAGCCATTGGCACTTGCGTAATCCATGGCTAATGTTGTACATCCTTCCATTCGATTCTCATGTAGGTATTGAACAATATCAAAAAATCCATGACACGCTGCTGTATTCAACGCTATTGTCGTACATCCCTCAGTCCGATTCTCATGAAGGTACTTGACAATATCTAGATGACCTTTTTTAGCTGCAAAATCCATTGCAGCAGTTGTGCATCCTTCAGTTCGATTCTCATGGAGAAATGTTACAATATCATAATGACCACCTGCACAGGCCTCGTCCATTGCCTTGGTTGTACATCCTTCAGTAAAATTTCCATGGAGGTATTTGACTATATCGAAGTGGCCATGAGCTGCTGCTTCATTCATTGCAGCTTTGATACACTTGGCATGACGTTTTTCATGAAGATATTTCACAACTTTAAGGTGACCATTTTTTGATGCATTGTCTACGGCATTGGTAGATATTTTCAAATTTCGATGACTTTCTATGTATTCAGCGATTTCCATGTGCCCATTCGCATAAGCATCGTCGAGAGCTTTTGAAGTGCATCATTCAGTTCTGTTTTCATTTAGCCACTTGACAATATTGCAATAGCCATTACAAGCAGCATGATTCATTGCTTTTATTGTAATTCATTGTTACCAGCTTGGTGTAAATATTTGAGCATTTCAAAATCACCACTTCTGGCTGATAAATTCATAGCATACATGCGACCAACAATATGATAGTCAATAAGATGAATTTTAATGTCATGCTCAGCTACGAGATGCTTGAGTAGTCGAAGATGACCTTGACCAATTGCAACATGGGCTAAAGCTAATGGATATACCAATAATTCATGAAATTCGTTTAGCCACATATTTGCCATTGGTGCAGCAAGATTTTTATTAATCCTAAGGTCTTCCCGTCTTACTCGACCAGATCTGCGATCATCTTTTGAATAATAAGAGTTTAATGGAATTGGTTCATTGCGAGTAAAGATTTCTTTACATTTTTTATACATTCGTCGAGATTTGATATTGCTGAGAGTGCGTGGCAATAAAATTGAATTTAGTAAAGTTCTCAAGTCACCTTCCCAGTCCATTTTAAACGTATCAATCCAAATATTCATGGATATTTGACTATCAATTACAGCAAGATTATCATTAAGATATTCGGTTAGTGGTCCCGCCAATTTAAAAATTGTTAGATGGAGGTCGCTAATGTCATCCCAACACACCATCGTGGGAGATACTTTTTTGAGTGGCTTGCACAATAAAATATGTTCTTCTAAATCATATCTTGCTTTGTATGATGCCATTTCATAGAGGTATTGATCAAGAAACTATTTGGTTTTGTGTGTTCATATAGTTTTTTATTGTAAATTGGTACTTTTGTGATGAAGAATTGTGTAATTCTACATAAGTCAAGACGTGATTTCTTCATGATAAAGGCAACAACAATCATAATATTCGACCGAAAAAATAATCAAGTTCGCCTGGTCATGAAGGTATTTTAGATAAATTAGTATGAAGTGAATTTGTACAGTTAAACCGGGACGTAGTGTCTTTAAATCATACTCCGGTCTTTAAATATGAAAGGATAACAATTAACGAAGAGTTCTAAATTATCAGTATCAGCTTAAAATGAGAAATGTATGATAAAAAGTTCAATATTGAGAATATTATGAGAATTATGTCATGTGACCATCTTGATATCGTCTGAATATGCACTTGTTTATTTCCACATAAAGTCTGAGGCAGAGAGATTAAATGCAGCCATCCATCTTTGTTTATCTCTCTCTACTTGTTCAATATGTTGCTTGTGAACAATCTTATCTGTCGGTGGTTGATCATAATAAAGATAAAAATGCATCAAAACGCCCAACCATAAAAGTACCATTGACACCTGAAACACAACACATTCCTCTCGATGCCTCTCAAGCTCATTTATGTCCTCCTTCTCCACGAATTCCTACTAATTACTCTATGTTTGTTGGTCTTTCAGCCTTTCGTGATGGAATTCGATGTGGAAAAACTATTTTCGCTGCTTATCAAAGAACTACAAATCCTAATCAACTTTACTTTGGTGTAGTTGATCAAGTTTATGAAAATGATACTACCTGCATTGAATCGTATTGTTCATTAGCAAAAGTAGAGTGGAGAGATCATGAGTGTAAATATCGCAATCAAATTCGAATTGATCAACGAGATGCTGCTGAAAGTCGTGGACCAACTTATGCTCGTCATTTTCAGCAAAAATTACTTGGTGATCAAGAGTTTTGTTTACAACTTGATGCTCATAGTATTTTCACTCGAAATTGGGATCTTGAAATTGTCAAAGAATGGAAAAGTGTTGGCAATGAAATGGCAATTTTAAGCACATATCTACACAATATTGATGGTCATGTTGACAAGAATGGAAGCAATATAAGTAAGTTAATTATTGCTTGATGTAAGTATTTACATTTACTTAGTGGCTCGAACTGCTCCTCATCTTTGCCAAACAACTCGTGGTGGATCTGGAAATGTTCGCAATGTAGCTGCTGATTTAATTTACAATTCAAAAAAGCCTCAACTCAGTGCACTTTGGGGTGCTGGTCTTTCTTTCGGGAAATGCCATGCTGAAAAGCGAGTTCCTATAGATTCTCATACAAAATGGATGTTTGATGGAGAAGAATTTCTTCGAGCATCACATCTTTGGACACATGGCTATGACGTTTACTCTCCAAGTATTTATGGACTTGTTGTCTATCACAATTACACCCGTGTACCAGCAACGTAATGATTATTTAGCTAATTCATGGTTTGAATTAATCGTTTTGTAGATTTTTTCAATTGAAAGTGGATGGTACCACAAAGCAACTTGAAACCCAAAGAGCCAACAATCGAGTCAAGTATATGGTTGGCATTCCATTCAAAGGTGAAATGGATGGAGAAGAACTTGATATTTACAATTGGGGCACTGTACGAACATTTGAACAATATCTCAAGTTTTCTGGGCTTTCATTTAAACCAGATACACAGGACCAACAATCATGTTCACAATTACACTGGGTGCCATATTCAAACCCTCAACCTATTGAGGACTTATTACCAGGATGGTCTATGACTCCACCACCTAAAACAATAGCACTAACAACTACTGTACCATTAAATGCAACAACACCAAAGCTAGAATTGAAGCCTGCAATGAGGAAAGAACGACTTCATGGAGTAGACTTTCAATCCACCAAACCACTCAACTCGACTACATTTGGCATTTGCTTAGTTTTTGGTATTGTCGTTGTTATTTTCATGTATTTTGCACCAAAAAGTGATGATTCAAGCAAAGAGCAATAAAGTCTATGTAAAGTTTCAAGAGAGGTTGTCTTTCATAAATTGGTACAATTTTAAACAATAATACTAACCTAAACAATAAACACTTCACTTCTTCAGGGCTCTAGCGTGTGGATAACAATAATGATGCAGTGTTACGCTGGCAGTAGTCATAGAAAGCTTCCAATTCACCAAGTACTTGTTGTGCTGATGGTCGAGCATTCGGGTCGAGAGTTACACATTTACCAATCAATTCAGCAATTTCTTTAGGGCATCGTGGTGTTGGTTTACGAGAAAAAATTAGTGAAAACTCTTGTATGGTATCTTCAATTGTGTCATCATTTGAAGTTTCGTCTGGTTCAAATCGTACACCATGATCCAATTCACACATAACAATGCCCAAAGCATAAATGTCTGCTGTTGGTCCAACTTGTTTTCCTGTAAACACCTCAGGAGCAACTGTAACAAGGCATTCTTGAGAGTTTACTTTTGATACCCGATTTGCAAGTTTTGCAGTCCCTTTGCCCACTAAAATGTTATCCATATTTAAAACAGAATATGTCATTTTTCTTTCGTCATGTAAATAACAAAGTGCTTTGGCAATATCAGTCGCAATTGAAAGTCGAGTGATTAATGTTGACACACTTGTCCACGCAAATGTAGGATCACCAGCTCTTTCGCGCACGTAATGACTCAATGCACCGAGTTCAAGCCATTCAAATATCATGGCCACATCATACGAAGTACTCCAGGACACCCCGAGGCATGAAATAATATGGGGATTGTCTAACGTGGTGCATATACGAATTTCAGACATAAATTCGGTCATAGCTTCTTTGGATGCACCAGCTTGGAGTTGACGAACGATGACAGGGATACCAGTCGAATTCCAATGGCCAGCATGGGTGGCAAATGTATCATTGGAGCTTAATTCACGTAATAAATGAATATCGGATCTTGGTAAACGCATACTTGCAATTGCTGGGTCAAATCGAACATCGTTTTGTGTTAAGATGGATTCTCTTGATGTAGTTGTAGTTGGTTGTTTATGATACGATTCTTCCAAACTTGAACGATTTTTATTGCGACATCGTTTGATAAGAAGCCCAATAATGACTAAAGCAATGGCAGCTACAGCCGAAATGATAATGAAAAAAGTAGTTGATGATTCCATAGCTGGTGCAGATCCCATGGAAATGTGCATGACAGGAGAGTTTGCAGTAGATGGTAAGTTCAATTCTAAGATAAAGTGATAAGTCTAGCATTGCTCACGACAATGAAAATGTACCTGCGATGGTTGACGCTGATAGAATGCAAATAGTGAAAGTGCCATTTTGAACTGCTTGCTGTATTCCATTGCAATTCAATGGTGGTTGAATCGTACAATTAGTACCAAACGTTGACAATTTCTTGACTACATCAAAGCTCTCTTGAGTGATGGCAAATTCATTGATTACACTGTGACTAAGATCCCTATCATATCAATCAGTAATCACAACAATTTGATTTCAATACAATTCACGTAGACTTGTTGGAAAAGATACATTATAAATGGAATCAATAGTATTCTCCGATAAATTCCTATCAAAGTTATATAAGCCACGTTGAGAAATACTCATATTTTATACAAAATTTGCAAATTGGCTGGTAGAATAAAGCTATTATCTAAAGTCTTTATATCTTGTTGTACTAAAGCTCTACGAATTGCAATCAGTTCTTGATCTCAATGAAAATGTACCTACAAATCAATTACTTCTAGGGGATGGCCATAAACATCAGTGTTAACTTTCCCAATCGATTGTATTCCATTTCCTTGCAAAAATCTACGTAGAATATATGAAAAAAACTTGTAGAAGATGCATATTTACATTGTTTTTGCCTGTGGAAAGCTCTCAATGCGCGAAATTGGATAATTCTTTAAACTTCCATCCGCAAGGGCCTTAACTGAAGTAATTTCAAGCAATACAGAGCCTGTTTCTGTTTGAATACACGCTATCGAGCTACAAGAACGAGTGGTAAAGACAGTGTCAAGCATCAAGGTGTTGAATTGGGAACTGAACGATCTTCTACAGTATCCGATTGGTCTAAACGCACGCAACTCACTCTAACCTTGCTTGAAAAAGTACTGAAGCTATCATTTCAAGCAAATTAAACGATAAACAAAGCGAATGTACATGACAAAGAACGCCATTTTATGTGTATTTCATTAGGTATTCATTGGCATTTGATCTAATGTTGATAAAAATGTTGAATTTTTAATAGTAAAAACAAGTCGGTAGAGGCAATACTTACAGTATAATCATACCCGATTACTACCCATTAAAAAGCTTGGTTAGATAAGGCGTAGATGAAATAACAAAGAGAATAGGCTTATATACAATGCTAGGAGTGTAGTTTGAATAGAGCAAATTGGGAAAAAGATAAAATAGTTTTAAAATTTCAGAATCCTAGTGGTAATTGGAGGATTCTGAATATTGGATGTATAATAGCTACACATGGATACCTCATTGCAATGCATAGAGATGATAATAAACAAATACGTACTACGTTATTATCAATTGATTACTCAAAACCAATACGTCTTAGCAAATCTATAGGAAAAGAAGTTGCGTGAAATTAGAACTACAAAGGCTGTAACATAATGAAAGTTGCGTGTATTTAGATCACAAAATGGGTGAAAATAGAGTTGCGTGCATTTAGTATTTTGATTAGCATGAGTGGAAATGATGGAATGAAGCAAATGGCTGAAGCAATGCAATTTCAAATAAATGGAGTCATGCAACGAGTTCGTGAGAGTATGGAACAAAGCGTGGGGATGTCCAACATGATGAGTTCAATGCTTGAGAACTTTTTACTTCAAAATCTTCAAATTCGAAGTTTTATTCATGCCAAACCACTTTGTCTTGAATTGATTATTAAAAATCTTGGTACAATTGTTGTTCCTGTGCTTTCATTTACAATAACACTTCAATCTCTTAATGTTTCTAATGCTTCATACAAGACTGTATTTCAATCATTGCCAGCAGATTTAAATGTTCAAGAAGAAATTACACAAGAAATTCAATTACTAGTACCAGAATTGGGCCAATACAATGGACAAATTTGTTTACATTGTATTAGTCCTGGTACTGGCAATCGATTGGAAATTGTACATGAATTTGGAGTTTATTATTTACAACAACTTGATATTGAAAATACAACAAGAATAACCCAAAAAGTGGATTGTATTGCTGAAAATTTAAGTACAGCAAAGTTACGCGAATTATTTCACCTATCACCATTGCAAGGCTTAGCTATTACTCCTAATGGTGGGTACGTATTGTTTGGATTGAATAAAATCCCATGGTTTCTTGCTACTGTTCAGATAGTAGATGGGGATCAAAATGCTTGTAATGTGACACTGGAAGTATTAACGCCTTGTCCTATTGATGTCTACACATTACGTGAAGAATTTATTCAACTTGCTACTTACAAACCAAGAAAATTGTTGTAATTGACGTATTTTCTATTCAATAAAGTTTCATGTTTACTTGACTCAAAAAAAGTCAACTAATCAAAAACCTAATGTATCAAGTACGTTGAGATCTTTGATGATTGTGTTATCTTTGTATTTGATTTCGATCTAGTCTTGATCATACTCTGCAATTATGGTTGAAATTTTTAATATACTTCGTAGTATACGTATGTAGCTTTTTAGTTATATAGTGAGAAAACTACTTGAAATATTTGAATAATGCATTAATTATCATGCAGGAATATTTAAACTTAAATAACAAATTCTAGTTCATGCCATGGGATTCGTGGTGTTGTTCATAAGGATAGTTTTCTTCATAGCGATTTACTTGTTGAAAACTGGTTGTTGGAAATATAGCTTGAGTGGGTTGATAGGTTGGTAAATTTTGTTGCATCATTGCCATTGACATTGTATCATTGCGTTCATAAACATTGTTAGGTCTTTGGTATTGTTGATAAAGATATTGATCATTAGATTTGTCATAGCCATAGTGATATTCAAAAGTTGGCTGCTCCATTTTAAAGTGTCCAGCTTTGGCCTGTTCATAAACATCGACATAAGGTTCAAAAGCACTTTGAGGAATATCTGCAAGTAAAGATGGTTGTTCAAATTTCATCGAGTCTTGATCATCAGTGATAATATTGGATAATCGCACTTCCAATGCTGGTGATGGAATATGAACAGAGCAATAACCTTGTTTGCGTGCTGGACGAGAGCAATCTTCGACAGTACACCGTCGACCACCACCATGTTCAGCACAATAGCCACCACCACGATCATTTTTCTTACATCCATCAAATTGACACATTCGGTTGCCACCATGGCTGGCACACAATCCATTACGTTGGGCTCCTTTCGTACAACCTGGAGTTTGGCACCGGTGTCCACCTCCATGCATACGACAATAGCCACCGCCTTGGCTGCTTTTATTGCAATTAGCAACTTGGCACCGTAATCCACCACCGTGAGATTTACAAAGTCCATTACTTTGGGATGAACGGTTGCATCCTGTAATGGAGCAACGTCGACCACCACCATGGCGAATACAATAACCTTTTCCTTGGCTTGATCTCATACAACCCACCACCATACAACGAAGACCTCCACCATGGGCTTTACATAATCCTTTAGATCGCACTTTCTTATCGCAATTGGGATATTTACATAGCCGAGCCGATGTGACTGCAGTGGTTGTTTGGATCGTGTTGTCCTTCATTTCAAACAGAGACGAGACAATCGAGGTTGATGGCTCCATGTTATCTAGCATTAGAAGGGTGTAGATGCACAATGGCAAATGACAAAGTAAGTAGTTCCTGGCGAAATGATAAATGATACTGCTGACTAATAGATGCGGACGTTGTAAATCAATTTTAAGTGCATACCAAACAGCTCCCGACTCTATTGTAATGCAATGGAAATTGTGCTCCGTCTTCTAAAAGAGTTGGACATCTTTGCAATCCGATTACTCGTTGTTTCAGGTAAAACGATTGATAACACTGTCAATTCGTGTACTGTTGGATGCTTATTTCAATTGCGGAAAAAAATGGTGCTATTGATGTTTACAGACTTTATGTGTGATTCGGAAGATTAACCAAGCTAACGTGAACGAGGATTAAATTCTGCTGTATCCTACTCTGAGACGTAATGGATTGCGGTTTGCATACCACGCTGATCAAAACGTCCATCACAAAGTATCGGATTAATTCTGAGTGCTGGGTTTAAATTTAGGTAGAAATCTCATGCTATGTCAGACAGAAAATATTGTTTTCAATTGCATACTCCTCTTTTGGTGTCTAACATTAGCCATTAGCTATATACGAATAGTGATGGATTCCCATTTACGTCGCATGTGCCTCGATATGGACGTAATGATAGCAGCACCTTTGTATCAATGTGACAAGACCAAATCGACACTGCGGCCCTTTTACAAATGATTAACTTTGTGCTACTTTTCGTCGACATTTATCTGTTTCTACTTCATCATTAACTTGTGAACCAAACGATTACTATACGTCGTGGTGGTAGACTTTCTATATATGCGCTGGCGTCAAGCAAATAACAATGAAAAGGTGGCATTCAGATGACCAGGAAAGACAGATATTTTAACTTATTGTCACATGAAGTGTTAATTGTTCCTGTCGCGAAGTCTGAATTCCTATGTATCTCATTACAACACTAAATGTTTGTTTTGTGAATGCTGCATCAAAAAGCAAATTCATTTGCAACAATAAGATACACAGATATGCAGAAATAAGTCAAGCATTCTTGTTTGTATGAACAATCAAATAATCAATTGATACGATAACTTTTAATATGAGAATTGTACGGATTTTACTCAGCATACAAATTTTAAGTATAAATCTGAATTACAATTTTCTTTATCCTCTGTGGTAAGGATATGAGCATTCCAATGACGTGGAAATAGTCCATTTCATTCAAATAGACA
>JNBS01002491.1:0-15240 GCA_002081575.1 Thraustotheca clavata
GGACCAAAAGTGTAGCAATCCGATAAACCATTTATGAGTGTTTTGTTGAACATAAAATATGGACAGGGTCAATCGAGTGTCAGCTTTTCCTTTATTACAGCTCTCTGCTGTCAATCATAACCCACGCACAGCCAGCAACTCCGAATTGGGTCATTATTTCAATCCCATCATTGAAAATATATAAGTTAGCTTGGGACACGACTTGACAGTTTACTACTCTATCAAAAGATATGATATGATATTCTATTATGAAATCTTTATGCTTTATCAAAAGATCACAATCACAATTATAGCCATGGTACATTTACGCTTCCCCATCCAATCATACTATTAAGATAGGTTTACACCAAAATACACCACCAACCTGTAGCTTTGCAAACTATGCTCAGATAGGCTGAGTGTAAGTTGATGTAAATAGTTGAGGAATTTACAATTTATATAGTCCGTTATGTAGCAAAGATGTTGCTTTTGGTTTTAAAACGATGTTAGTATGATATAATCTTGAAATGGTTTTGAGTGGGTTTTGATGTGGTACGTGTGATACAACCCAGGAAATCTGTTTAAAAAATGTTCAGGTTAACACACATATTAATTTATAATTAAGGAATTTATTTGGTTTGCATATCGTCTTTCTCAAGAAAGTGATAGGGGAGTTTCATTGATTTAACTACTTGGCAGAAAGGCTTCAGACACTCAGTTGACAATTTGCTACCAAGCAACAATGAAAGTGTTGCCGAGTAGTTCGTGTCTGACATTTGTGATTTCATTGCTGCTTTTCAATGGAAATCAAGTACAAGCTCAAGCACTTGGTAGCATCATTGGTGGTTCTGTTCAAGAAGGACAGACACAACAATTTACATGCCCCAACGGACAAGTCGTAGGACAAATTTTATTTGCCTCATATGGTGTACCTACTGGTAGTTTACCCCATTATTCTCTTGGTTGGTGTAATGCTCCGTCAAGTGTGTCTGTGGTTGAATCGTTGTGTGTTGGTTTTAATTCATGTACTGTTGTTGCAAACAATGGGTAATCTATATCAAGTTATGATCAATAAACTAATATTTTGATAGTGTATTTGGTGATGCATGTTATGGTACAGTTAAGAAACTAAATGTTGCTCTTCAGTGTATTGATGAAAATCGAATTGGAGGTAGTATTTCTGAAGGATCGATGATGCGATTGAGATGCCCAGCCCACACTAATATTGGAGATATTGCGTTTGCTTCGTTTGGTACTCCAACTGGCACGTTTTTGAACTATGCCAATGGTACTTGCAACGACCCAACTTCTGCAACAACTGTGTCGTCTATTTGTCTTGGAAAGTCTACTTGTGATATCGATGCAACCACTGGGTGAGTTCATGTGATTTGAACTAGCTAAATTGTAACTTTTTAGAGTGTTTGAAGATCCATGTCCAAATGAAGAAAAATATTTGAGTGTAGTTGCTCAATGTGTTGATGAAAATATTATCCAAGGAACTGTTAACGAGGGTGAAATACTAAACCTTGCTTGCCCTATTGGCTCGAGCATAGCTGGCATTGACTTTGCTTCATTTGGTACTTCTGTAAACTATCTACAAGGTTCGTGCCAAGCCACGAACTCAATGGATATTGTATCCAATACTTGTATTGGTCATCCAGCTTGTCAAGTTTTTGCCAGTAGCGCGTAACTTTATTTCCTCAGCCACTAGATCTCATATTTGTCTACTAGAATATTTGGTGATCCATGCCCAGGCACTGATAAAAGTTTAAGTGTTCAAGCAGTGTGCACGCCAAGCTTACCTCCCAATATTATACAAGCCTCAGTAAACCAAGGAAATTCTCTATTTCTATCATGCCCTGCTGGAGATTCAATTAGTACAATTGCGTTCGCTTCGTACGGAACACCAACGAATTTTGATTCCCCAAGCTGGTGTAATGCACCTACTTCTTTGCCCATCGTTAAATTGCAATGTGTTGGAAAGGAATTTTGCTTGATTGATGCCAACAATGGGTACAATAGTCACACCTCATCCCCAATCAATAATATAATTTGGTTAGTGTTTTCGGTGATCCATGCCCAGGTACAGACAAGATGCTTAAAGTTGAAGCTCAATGCACAAATGCCAATTGGATCGGTGGTTCAGCTACTGAGGGTGTCGCTCTTAAATTGTCATGTCAACCACATCAATTGATTGGATCAATCGAGTACGCATCATTTGGGACACCCACTGGTTCATTTCCCAATTTCGTGTCAAGTTGGTGCAATGCAGCTTCTAGTACAAACCAGACAGCCACAGCATGTATTGGTGCCAATAATTGCACAATTATCCCAAGTAGCAGGTTTATTTATTGATTCATGACATTTTAATGATTTCTGTAATTAGTGTATATGGTGATCCATGCCCAGGAATCAGTAAACACCTTTCTGTTATTGCTAATTGTATTGACGCTGACTTAACGGGTGGATCAGCAAGTGATGGAAAATCTCTTACTATTAAATGCCCCAGTCAGCAATATATTGCATCAATTCCATTTGCGTCCTATGGTACACCCACTGGTTCGTTCCCCAAATTTAAAGCTAACCCATCATGCAATGCTGAAAATACTTCCGAGATAGTAGCGACAAAGTGTGTCCTCCAAAATTCATGTGTCATCGGAACCGATATTAGGTACTGTGTTAGTCTAAAGCTCATTGTCATATAGCTATCGTAGTGAATTTGGGGATCCTTGCCCCAACACAGTCAAGTCATTGGATATTACAGCAAAATGCGTTGATAATAACATCATTGGTACCCTTGTTGCCGAAGGAAAGAATGCCTTACTGCAATGCCCTCCATCAGCATACATTGCATCAATTGATTTTGCCTCTTATGGAACTCCTCGTGGTAGCTTCCCAGACTTTTCAATCAATGCAACGTGCCATAACACTAACAGTATTGCTACTATTACTAGTCAATGTTATGGCAACAACTTGTGCTCTGTGTTTGCTTCAGACGCTTTATTTCCTGATACTTGTGTTGGTGTAAATAAATCACTTGCAATCGTGGCTAAATGCATTTCTAATGACATTATTGGTGGTACAGCAATTGAAGGCACTTCACTAAGTCTCGTTTGCCCCAGCAACGAAGTTGTACAATCTATAGAATTTGCTTCTTTTGGTACATCTACCGGGAGTGTAGGCTCATTTGCGACTGGAGCGTGCAATGATCCAAATTCATTATTGGTTGTACAACAAGCATGCCTTGGAAAAAGAAATTGCTTGCTGCAAGCTGACAGCAATGCTTTTACTGATACCTGCTATGGAACACAAAAACACCTTTCTGTTCAAGCTAAGTGTGCCTTACCACCACCAATTCCAGAAATAGTTGGAGGTACTGTCGGAGAACATCAAACCCTCAACATGAGCTGCCCATCTGGACAAACTATCGATGCTATTTTGTTCGCCTCCTATGGGGTTAACAATGGCACATTTCCAGACTATACCAAGGGTTGGTGCTCTTCAGTATATTCTGCCTCAGTTGTTAACTTTCTTTGTGTTGGACAAAGCGAGTGCTCGATCAACGCTGACAACACAGTATTCAGTGATTCTTGCTTTAACACTGCCAAGTCACTTAGTGTCGTAGCCCATTGCTCCACATCACTACCGCATATTATCACGCCACCAAATACAGATCCAAATATTGTGACTGGAGATGCTATGGACGGCAGTACATTAAATATGCAATGTCCTGGTGATTTTGTATTTGGGCCAATTTTGTTTGCTTCATACGGCACTTCAGCGGTTTTATTCGGTGAAAACATAGCAAGTTGGTGCAATTCACCACTTTCGACTCGAGCTGTCCAAATTGCTTGTGCTGGGACTAACTCTTGCTCTATTCCAGTCAGTCCTACGTAAGTTAACACCCTCTAGTAATGACTTACATTTGTTAGGCAATCGTATGCAAATGGTGATCCATGCCCTGGAGTCCAAAAGCACTTTGTTGCTCAAATGCAATGTATAGATCCAAGTTTTATCGGTGGCATGGCAGGTGATGGTGATTATTTAAATCTTGCTTGTCCTACAGGAAAGGTTGTTGGTGAAATACTTTTTGCTTCGTATGGCACACCTACTGGTGACCTCAACTTGTACCAGAAGGGATGGTGTGATTCCAATTATTCTACTCTAGTTGTGTCATCTTTGTGCATAAATCAGTCGGCATGCAGCATTCCTGTCAGTACTGGGCAAGTTGTCCCAATTATTTTCTGACTAAGCTCTGTCATAGAACTTTTAGTGACCCTTGTGTTGAAAATCAGAAGTCACTTGCTGTCGAAGCCAAATGTTGGCCTGCTCCACCTGCTCCAGTAGACCAGAACATGATCGGTGGTGCAGTTGATGAACATGATACATTAACATTACAATGTCAAAAGCCTGGATATATCATCGGCGAAATTACCTTTGCTTCGTACGGAGTGCCAAATGGCACTGACCCATCTAATTATTCACTTGGATGGTGTGATGCAGCAACTTCGTTGCCCATTGTAAGCATGATGTGTGTTGGATTGTCATCTTGCAGTATTAGTGCTGATAACACGTAGGTTTGTCAATATAAATTTAGGGCCTAACCCATCATATAGAATCTTCGGAGATCCCTGTATGGGTACGGTGAAACATTTAAAAGCAGCAGCAAAATGTGTCCCTGGTAATATTATGGGTGGTTCGGTGAATGAAGGATCTAGCATTGAGCTGGTATGTCCAGCTGATTTAGTCATCAGTACTTTTCTGTTTGCTTCGTATGGTACTCCTACTGGAACTTTTCCAAATTTTGGATATTCGTGGTGCGATCAGGATGGTGTGATGGAATATGTTGCAAATCAATGTTGGCAACAAAGTAACTGCAGCGTTCTTGCTTCTTCTGGGTAAGATATCTCCCGTGATTTATCTGATCATATCTGTAGGGTTTTGGGCAATCCATGTCCTGGGATTTTGAAGAGTTTAACCATTGAAGTTGTGTGCGATGTTCCACCATCACCAGTGCCGACAACTCCTAAACCAACCCCAACGCCAACACCAGAATTAACTCCAGCACCAACTCTAGCACCTACTCCAGAGCCAACTCAAGAACCAACTCAAGAACCAACACCAACTCCTACTCCCACATCAACACCAGAACCAACTCAAGAACCGACTCTAGAACCAGCACCTACAACCACACCAACAACCACACCAGCACCAACAACACTAACACCAACACCAACGACGACAGAAGCCCCAGCAGAAACTCAAGAACCGACCCCAGAGCCAGCATCATCAACTACAGAATCACCAACAACGAGTCCAGCTCCAACTCCAAAACCAACAACTCTAACACCTCCACCTACTCAGACACCAACAGATACACCAATTGTGGAACCCACACCTTTACCCACAACGACTCCAGTTCATGTGCCCACATCCTCGACTCACGATATCATTTATGTTGGTGGTAGTATGACCGAAGGATCATCTTTAACCTTGGTTTGTCCCAGTGGTCGAAAACTTGGGTCAATTGTGTTTGCATCTTACGGGAATCCGACTGGACCTCTTTTGGATTTTGAACGGGGAACTTGTGAGGCTTCCACTTCGATGGACGTCGTGGCTAATTCATGCATTGGCCACCCATCTTGCCAATTGACAGCATCAAGTAGTGCATTTGGTGATCCATGTAGTGGCAATTTTAAGGCTCTCAGTGTCGAAGCACAATGTGTAGGAGCTTCTGACACCCTCGTCGGAGGATCAGTAGATGAGCACAACGCATTATCTCTTCAGTGTCCAACAGATCAAATAATAACATTGGTGGCATTTGCTTCGTACGGCCAACCAACCGGGGCACTTGGTACTTTTTCAAACAGTTCTTGCAATGCCGAAACATCGCGATCAATTGTGGAACAACTTTGCGTTGGTCAGTCGTCATGTTCAGTTCTAGCTGAGAATGGGTTTGTTTCACACTTGGTGTATCTGTCTAATTTTTGATTGTAGAGTATTTGGTGATCCATGCGTCAATTCCGTAAAAAAGCTGAGTGTTGCAGTCGAATGCTCGGACAGGTACTCGCTACGTGCACGGCGTCGCATCTAGATATGAACAAAGGCGGCACTGCACCTAATTTCCATTCAATTACATATCCATACAATCAAACGTCAATTTACTGAGATAACACCAAGTAGCGCACAGTGCATGATATACATAAAGGAATAATCTTTGTACCGTGGTAGCTATGCACGAAAATCTACTAATCCAAACGATACCCAAGTTTATAAGTTAGATTGAAACGTGACAAAGGGTTTTTACAAAGCGCTTCTGGAGGAGGATATAAACGCTATAGATATTTTACATTGGGTTGTTCTCAGGAGCCTTCAACACAAGGACTGATGAAAAAGTGATCAAGTAAGATCATGTGATCTATGATATAATTGACGGGGCGAATAAACATGGAAGGCGATTGTGGTATTGTAGGAATAGAGACACCACTCTATTGCAACATACGATTGAAATGAAGTGGAAAAAGGTTCAAACCACTGGCAAAAAGTACCACGGGATTTGAGTGAAATTACCGATAATACTGCCACGTCGGACATCAACTCCTTTACGTAGCCAAATGATACCAATCAATCAGCCCTACCTTCTCCCAGAGAATCAGCTTGGATTATGTTTTGATAGGTATGCTCACAAGCGTATGATGATGTCGAGTTGTTTGAGCAAACATCCGAAGGAACTATCCACGTGGTAAATTCAAATTAAATTGATTCCTTAAGGTTTGAAGTGGTTAGTGTGTACAGAACAACCCAAAACATCACGTTGGCACCACCAAACGTATCATTTGGTGAGCAAAAATCATTACACCAGTTGCTTCAGTATATGCGCTCCACTTACTTTTAAATTGCCACGATGAAAGTTTGCCTCTTCAAAGACTGCTTATTGCCTCCGCGCAATGGTTCCGATAAATGCTCCTTTCATAAAAGACGAAAGCAATGCTTAGCTACTGATTGTACCAACCAAGTTTATGCCCGTGGCCTTTGTGTTCGCCATGGTGGAAAAAAAGTATGCGATTATCCTAACTGCGAAAACACAGTATATGGTGGCGCTTTTTGCTCTGAGCATGGTGGTCAAGACTCTAAACGATTTTGTATTGTGCAAGGCTGCAATAGACAAGCACGAACTCAACGAAGATGTGTTCGACATGGTGGTGGAAGAAAATGCGGTATTGCCGATTGCCACCATCATGCTCGTGTATCTGGATTCTGCCATAGTCACTGTCGACCATTATCTATTGATGTAAATGAAGGCAGAAAAGGATCGATTGACGATACAGTTCTCCCGATTTCATGGAGCAGCGATTCAGACAGCAGCAGCCCATCCCTCCTCCCATTATCTCCTCGTAGTTGGAATTTTGTTCTTGATGTTGTTAGTGAAAGCGGCTCTTATTCAGCGTAAAAAAATTAAATATTAATGAGTCATCCTACTCTTTCTTGTGAATAGTATAACGTAAGGAAAACAACTTTGCCGTGCGTCGTGATTACCCGATACAATGTAGCTTACGGCGGCAGGGAATATCCATGATCACCACTCTATCTTTACCCATTATCGCTGAGCGTTTACGAAAGGTAATCGTAAAGATAAGCACTCTTTTCCTCATCCACTTACCCAACGTACGCACGCTATTCACGTTCTTGGGTACGATCTATTCCATCATTATCAAGTGCAAGCAAGTTAACATACAATATACTACTAATATGTTAGATTTCTTACACATAAAATCATGATTGCTTTACGATTCTAGCGTTTACGAATTACTTGTCAAACGTATGGAGAATACACTGTAGTCACAGATACACATATGTTTTGCGATGACAAACATTGGATGGTCAGAATTTTACCAATTTTACCACTTTTTTCAGCTTTTTTTAATGCATCCACTTGAGTTATCAGGAAAGTGGAATCAGCTGGTGTTGAGTGAAAACTCGAGATGAGCAATTTAATGGATGACTCAATTGACCTTTTAGTTAAAAAACTAAATTGTTTCATATAACAATGGTGAGTCTTCTTTAAAGCTATGTGAACTTTGATATTTGGGCTTTTTCGTAAAATTTGTACCCTTTTCCAATAAATTCATATATGTGGGACCAAAATGAGCCAGAGCGTTCACCCGAAGTCTGGAAATAAAGGCGCGTTCGACGATATTTGGATTGATCAAAAATGTACCCTTCGCTCGTGTGGATAAAAGGACATTGTTGCCAACATGTTTGTAGCTTAGATTGCGTACGCAAAGTGATTGAATAGAGCTTTTTGGGGTACCCACAATTGCGTCCCCATCAGCACAAACACGGTAACAATTGTGGACATATTGTTTAAACGAAGAAGCAAATTTATGATTGCCAACTCGAGGTGAACCATAAGTGTAAACAACCACTTCTTCCTTTAATTGCCATGTTGAATCAGTCATTACATCCATTGCCATTAACGTAGCTAAAGCACCACCCAACGAATGCCCTAGAGTACTTTTGAGTAATCAGTTTAAATGTATCAAGTACCTGTTATGTACAATTGAAATTCATCCATTTCGGCCATAGTAGCCTCCACAATGCGGCGAATGGAGGCACGAACAGTTAAGTAAGCTGCCCAAAACCCTGAGTGAACTCGTGCACCATAGAGCTTCTTATCATCTACAGCAAAGTCTGGATATACCATATTCACTTGAAGATCTGTGAAAGCGTTGGGAAGACTTAAGGTACCACGAAACACAACAATTATGCGTTTATCTCCTTTCAACACCCAACCATACGTATCGGTAGGTGCATCATAAAATGCTTCAGCAAGATTTACACCGTCTTGTTCAAAGTGATCATGGCTTGGAAGTCGATAACCAGTGGCTTCTGTAGTATCAGCAATTGGTTCTTCATAAATGGCAATCGATTGATTGTACAATGCACAAGCTGTTTCCACTACAAAAGCATCAGGAGCTCGCCAATCAGTATAGCCATCATCCATGGACAAGGAACGATTATAGAATGAATTGCCACCAACGACTTGCTTTAAGTGAGCCAAAGCAAAATCACGATTGTCTCGAGTCAATCGAGGCAACTTGGTGCGGGCTCGAGTATAATACACTTGAGCTGTATACGAGGTGGGAGGAAGGAATAGCACTGCTAATACCCATGTAGCTGAGCGTACAATAAGCAGCACAGACATGTCTGTCAAAATTAGAGTCTTTGGTACGTAAGAAGACACTGTTGGAACTGGGTCAGCAAACAAAGCTACAAAGAAAAAGATATATGTGACCATAATCCCAATAGCATAGAGCAATCGTGCTGTCAATTGCTCAGGACGAGTGACAACGTAAGGTTGACTGCGTAAATTATTGCGAACATCAACCATAACCCCACGGAAAATGGTTGAACATAAAATTGCAAGCCAAAAGTTTAATTGGGAAAGATAATGAGATTCCGAGTAGATGTAGACGTAGATATATGTGCTGAGCACGACAATTCCCAGTGCAATTTTGATAGCAAAAAAACTCAGTCCAAAATGACGAGTTCGTTGCATATCAACCAAAAACAAAAAGCCAAGTAACCAAAGCCCACAGCAAAGGGCAGTAAAGCCTTCACTAAAGTAGTAGAGTGTCTGGAAATTGGCTGTTGCATCAAAATAATCGGTAACATAAAGCACAGGACAACTTGAGAGAAGGTTCACAATACATAGTCCTAATACAACTTGACGTTCTGGTAGCCATTTCACATGACGCAACTTAAAGCACCAAACACAAGGCACAATCACATCAAGTAGAAAGACAAAGAGGTTTACAATATCAATGACACGTTCAATAAAAGAATGATGAGATAAAAAGAGTAAATGAGGAATTGGATGAACTGGTATAAAAGGAATAAAAGCCTTTGAGGAAAATACAAATGATGCGTTGACTGAAAAGTTATGTGCAAGCGTTGAAGCCTTAAATGGGTGCCAAGCATCTTCATACCAAGGGAAATATACCAAAGGCATGGCACCAAGTGCTCCTTCCTCAATGCTTTTAAGATGGCATTGACCATTTGAACATATACAACCAAGTGACGTGTGGCCAGAGATTTTGTCAAACATAGATGTCTTATCAATGTCCAAAGAAACATTGTAGTTGATATTGATAAAATATTCACCTTCGAGTGGCAAAATATCATTAGCTACTGCACAAAAGTCACCTAGTTGAACAGTAAGTACATTGGTTTAATACGATGCAAACCTTGAATTGAGAGGTACCGAGTTGCTCCAGGAAGAATGGTTTCAGTCATACTAGAGATTTTATACGCAGTTGCATTGATAGCTGTCGTGTTTTGTCGAGTTAATGGATATGCTGTATATTGAAATGTTGTTGGAGGAATCAATAAAGCCAAGCAACCAATAAATGAAAATAAAAGACAATAGCAAATCAATCGGAGCCATCCTAAAGCAATAATCTTCATTATTACACATTGAAAGCATTTTGTACCTTTAGACATAGTCTCCATAAAGATTTTAGGGTTGGCTCGTAATCCCAAGGCAGTATCAGGTACTGCATTACGAAATTGACGCAAATCAATATAAAATCTACAAACATGTAAATAATAGAGTAGAAAGACAAATTAAATACTGTCCATGGCTATCATTGCGTTGATCCATTTTGTTTTCAATATGATAATCATTTTTGTTGGTAGCTTTCTCTTTTTCAATGAAATAACGAGTAAAGAGGAAAACTCCAGGTACAATCAAATTAATAGCAAATGCAAGCACAATCAATGTCCAGCCAACACCTAACAATACTATATAAACACGAGGCAAAGTTTATAGAGCTTACGTGAAAGTGCACACTGTCCTAAACCATCGGCTAGCTTCGAATCACATTGAAAAAGCACTGGAAAACAATCACAATTGCTAATAGCACAACCAGATTCTCGTCGATAGAGGCCAAAAGCACCACCACCACTGCACGTGTCTGGTAAATGTGTTCGATTTGATTGCGCTAAAGCCACTGATGCGATCAAAGTAAGGAGCAACAATCGCATTATTTCCAAATGGTTGATCCCACGTAGATGGGCATCCATCATATCGCATATGAAGAGCGGCTTACGTATTTCTACAGCATTTGGTTGTGCTACGAGAGCTACAGAAAGGTAATCTCCAAGTATTGTTAGGTTGAAATCACATTCTGAAGCTTGTTCGCTAAAAATTATACTGTAGCCGGTGGTGTAGCCGGGTTCACCAGGTTGGTTCACCAGTTAGGTGAGTTGGCTACCGATGAATTTCAGAGTGAAATGCTTGTTCCTTGCATGGTGTCGACAGTGTGAAGGTGGTGGCGTTGCGACACCATCAAAAGCTCTGGAAATTACAATGATTATGAAGAATATTTTATTTGGTTGGATCAGCTGGCAGTTTGCTGAGTAATCCAAAGTTCAGGATAAGAAGAACGATGTATTGATCAGGTTAGACATATTGTTTGTCTTGCAATGCAAAGACTAATTGCTGCACAGTGTCTTCGAGTCGACGAATTTTAGCAATCATATCTTCATTTGTGATGGACTTGACATCATTTTCTTTCTTTGGAGTGTAAACGGTATTGCGATAGAGCAAAATTGTCGACATGACGTGCTTGGCTGAATTTGGAGACATATAAGCCCGCACTGCTACATCTTCTTCGGTAATGAATTCCAATCGATCAAATGCACCAGCTTGAACAGCACGAAGGAACTTTGATTCTGCATCACACCCAAATAAACGAGCGAGGTTGAAATATTCACGGGTGACAACCCAGAATTCCCAGAGCACTGAACGATTGTGTCTAGGACTTTTTCATGAGGTTCGATTGTGACTAGTATAAAAACGTACCGAGCATTTTCCATTGTCACATCATTGTATGATTCTAAAACAACAGCCAAAAGCAAGTTGAAAAGAATCAAAAAGAGCAATGCCATTGCTGAAAAATACCATACTACTGCGAGTGGAAAGTTTACTTGAGCAATCGATTCAAAGTCAAAATCCCCAAAGAGCATGTTAATGCATGTAACAAATCCACGAGCATAATTCGAAAATTGGAGTGTACCAGGAAAACTCAAACAACCAGCAACCACAAAGCCATAGAGTGTCAAAATAAACACACAAGAAAATGCGCCTAATTTGTGAATCGACTTTAGAATTGTAGTAGTCACAACATTTAAATTTGGGTGGAATTCCATTGCACCAAAAATCCTACAGCATGTTCATATTTGTGATAAAAGAAGCCAATTACCGCATTGTCAAAAGCAACATGACAGTAATAGCAAGGAATCGTACTCGGATCATCATTGTAGCAAGTTCTTGAAGACGATCACTGTTTACATTAGCAGTACCCGAATGCTTTTCAGCAAATGTGACTTCAGTGTAAGTTTGAATTTCATAGTACACAATAGTCCAAATCATATAAAATAAAGCAACAGCAAACACAACAACCCAATCAAGCCAAACAAAAACAGTAGAATAGGCTTGGACATATACATGACACCATTTAGGACAGCAAAAAATCATGATTAAAAAGATCAAAGTACCAGCAAAGTAGGACAAAATACAAAAGTCAAGCAACTTTTGATAAGTGACCGAATATGGATTTGATGGAATAACAATAACTTCTCCATTGGTATCAATGTACCCACCACTTTGATACGAAATAGTAAGACGAGTACGAGCAAAAGCATTAAGATTGCCATTGTATGTGATGATTTGGAAAATCACTCCTGCTGTTTCTTCCTTCATCCATTCATTTTGTTTATTTGCCATTGCATCTCGAATCCCATCAACACTTAATGGGCGAAAGTGTTTGCTAATTAAAAGATTTTCAGTCACAGTTAGATCATCTCCAACATCAACATTATCATAGCAAATTGATCCCCAAGTATCATGCATTTTGACATTACAAGCGATCACATTTCGTTTTGTCACATTTATAGTAAGGTCAAGAATAACATTTTCCGAAGCAACACGCCATTCATCATTATCAAAAAGACTTGGAATAAGTGTGTCGTTGGCCCAAGACATAATGTCATCTTTAGTTTGAATATTTTGAAATTTCATTGTTGATTGGTCATTGATTGTATCCTATACATAAAGTAAAGATTATAAATTAATATATAATATTTACTGAGCCTGATGTAATAAGAGCTGAAGATAAACCACGTTCCACCAAGTACAAGTCTTTGGTTGGAAATACACAAGTTGTCATAGTCGCAAAGAAAAAAAGGACCAAAGTACGTAACGTGAGCACAACAAAATTAAAACGCAATGCAGAACGAGCTTGCATTGCTAAAGGAATATCATCATGACGAAGAGCTAACACTGAATCATGAGCTTCGACCTCAAAGTCCACAAGGAGACGAGTCGATTCCGTGGGTTTAAGGCCCATAACAATTTAAAATGTCTTTCACGAATCAGCTGACAAATACTTCTCAGAACTATCTCAAAGATACTTATTTCATCACAAGAATCTCATTGGTGTCGAGTCTACGAAGCAAATACAGCTTCTTTTAAATCAATTTACCATATCATTTCTAAAATATGCATTGCATGGGCAAAAGTAGAGTTTTTGACAGAAAATTACTACAATTCTCATACTTATTAACGATAGCTACAGTATTATGCAATGGAAGTTTGACAATATAAAATTGAAAGAACAATAGAAAATAAATCAAGTAGAACGGAGATTACTTAATAATGTTTTAAAATGATTTATCTATTCATTGGAAAGTGAATTGGTGAAGTTTTGTCGATGGAAAAGTGAAATTATTTAATGGAGACAATGTTGAGAATTCTAATGGCCAAGATGGTCATGCTGGGTATTCGCTTATTTAAGATATTTCTTGGATGTTGGTTATGAGTTTAGTCGTTTCATTGCTTGGTAAATGTACTGTTTAAGCGAATAAATGTAGTTTTGATTAAAATTTTTAAGTGATCGGAGAAGTGATTTGGCACATTGACATGAATCGAATGCTTTGTCTTTTTCGATGGAATGGATGAATTTGTTGTTTATGCTTAATATTTTACTGTACTGTGTTGGCTTACTGTTAGCCATTCGTTTTTTGGCATGGAAGGGATGAAAAATGAACACGATGGTAGAGGTCACAAAATGAGTGACGGGGATATTTGATGTTGAAGAATCAAAATTGAACCTTCGCTTTTCTCGTGGGAGAGAGGTGACAAAATGATAAAATGTGAGATTCTTTATCTAAAAAGTGTTTGTCCGACTTTATTTGTTATTACAATTTGTTTAAGGTATATATTATAAAGATAAATTCGCAATGTTGCAATGCTTTTAGGTTGTTCGCTTTAAACAGAAATAAGCCTGTGTGCTCTTGTCTTTATGGCTAACTTAACGTTGTATTGGACTACAGTATATAAATGCAACATTGATCAGGAGCAGCTTTTTTCATTGAGTTTTAGCATTTAAATATCAGTGTTTAAAGCAATGCCCATATCTGTTTATTTCACCAAATAAACTTACATTCCTTGGCAATAGATGGGAAGTTCATTGACAACGACCATGGTGATGATAATTTTGTCAACTATTTTGACAATACAATCACACATATAGATCAGCATAATATAGTTTTTATTGATGATAGGACTTTGATATTATCATAATAATGCCTTTCTCCAACAACTCGACGAACTCAAGATTGAGTACATGGTTGTCTGGTTGAAGCAATTCCTTAATTGAGATTGTCTGTAATGCTTTTGTATATATTCTGCAGCTATTATATAGTTTTTAAAGAGTTCATTTATTTTCATTCATAGCTTTATACAACTTGACGAGGGAAATTGTTGTTAAATCGTATCCTCGTTGTTTGGTTGTATGTCGTAGTACGACACAATTGTCCTATCTTCCGGATGATGGTATCATTTTGTATGACTTTTTGTATTTGAACTATTTTATCCGGAATTTATGTATCTTGATGTCCATGAAACTTGTCAATCACTTTTGAATTTCCTTTTACATTGCAAATGAAGCTTTTTACTATTTTCGCTGCTTTGGCTTTGTTTGTGATTACTTTACCTGAAGATGTTGCTGGTACCCAACTCCGAGTAGAAAGTGAAGAAAACGCTTTATATCATGCTCCTCCATCAATTCAATACGATTCTGTTGGTCGAACTTTGGAAAATGATGCTCAAAATGATGAACAACAAGATGAAAGCGATGAAAACGACGAGAACGATGAAAACGATGAAAATGATGAAAATGATGAAAATGACGAAAA
>JNBS01002494.1:0-10314 GCA_002081575.1 Thraustotheca clavata
TGAGAATTGAACGAAATAAGTTTGTGAGAGGGATTGAAAGCAGTAGAGGAATGAATGGAGTTGGATGAATGGTGAAAATGAGCAAGTGTAGAGTGACATCCGGATAATAGAAGTGTGTATATATTGAGAAGAGGTATGTTTGGAGTGAAAAGAAGGAATGCATGGAGAAATGAGAGATTGTGGAGAAAGTAGTTGAAAAAGATGAATGAATGAGTGAATCGAATTGAGAAAGAAAAAGCAAAAGGGATTAAAATGTGTAGATATGAAAAATGGAGTATCCGGATAAAGATTTTATCATGGGATATTGAATAGGTTGTGAATAGATGATGAAAATGATGAAAGTGTGAGGAAAGATATGTAAAGAGACTAATTGGAAATATGAAAAAGTTGTGAATGAATTGAATAGAGAGAAATTAAATACCTTTCTTATTAAAACAATAAGAAAAGATACATAATTTGATGAAATGGAGTGATGGTCATAAAATGTAGGTAGATAAGGAAGTCTAAGGAAGTAAATATTTGGTGGTGAAGATGCTAAAGCAAGTGATCGTGTCTACTTCTGTGCGTGTTCAACGTCGTTTATTGCCTCGAATTGTTTCTAAATCAGTGCATTGGACTTCTTTACGTCACTTTTCTCAAGATACATTTGAGAAGAAAGAGAGAAACAAGAAAAAATCAGTTGATCAATATCAATATGTCAATCCTTCAGGAAAAGAATTTTACCATGATGAATTGAAGAATTTCTTGCTTTTGGAAGAACCAAATGAACTTGAAATGACTACTGCAAGAGATCAAATTGTCGAATCTATTACTACAATGCTGCATTCCGATATTCTTGGTCAAGAAGCTACCGTATTAGCTCTTGCAGCAGGAAAAATTGCTGATCCAGAACTTGTCTTGGATGTCTATCGTTCTTTTCGTAAAGAAAAAATTCAACCTCCACCGATTGTCCTTGAAATCACTGCCAAATTTTGCACTCTTGCAGCAAATGATCCCAATGCATGGAATACTGTTTTGGATGTGATTGATGAAATGCATGATGCTGTACATCTCATGGGTCCATCAGTAGAAATTTATGAAAATGCCATTGATACTTGTGTGCAAGCTGGAAAATGGATTGTATCTCTTCGCCTTATTGATGAAATGCTACGTTATAACTTGGTACCAACCCCAGTTGTTTGGCTTCATGTAGCCAAGGGATGTATTGTTGCAAATGAAAATACAGCCCTTGAAAAGCTTTGGAAAGCTATGGAAGCTGCTAATTTAGAGTATGAACTGGAAGATATTTATCGTGATGCATTTCATCTTGCAATTAAGCATGGCAATGCTGTCCTAGCACATGCCATTCTATTACGCCTTCATCAATGGAATCAACCTACCACTACCCTTCGTGCTGTAAATGTCTTTTGGAAAGCTTTAGCTGGATCAAACACAATAAATATTGAGCCACTGGAACTTACTGCTGAACAACAACAACGTACAATTGACGTCTTTGCGGCTGAACAATTATGGATTGCTCTACATCAATGGCTTCCATTGTTTGGGTACAAGGAATATGAACCTTTCAAGACAGATGCATACACATATTCATCTCATTACATGAAAGTGGCTTTTGGCATCTTTGATTTCTTGAAAAAAGATGAACGAATGAGCCTTAGCCCAGTCTTTTATGATGCTTTATTGCAAGGATGTGGCCGTCATCAAATGTTGGAAGATGCCAAAAAGCTATTAATTGAACACCCAGCAACTACAGCTTCAAGTTATTACTACACTATCACGGCTTGTGGTGACAACTATCAAGAAGCTTTAAATTTATACGAAGCGTATACCAAGGCAGATTTTAAAGATGGCAAACATCAAAGTAGTGATATTGCTTATGCACTGTTTACAAGCTTCATCAAAGCCAAAGAGTACCAACATGTCCTTCAATTTGCAACCACATTACCAGAAGAATCTTCTCACGATCCAAGGATAATGGCTGCTTGTATGACTGCTTCTCGACATTTAGGTGTTTGGTCGACTGTCATTGATATCTTTAAACAAGTCAAAATTGCTGGTATTGAGTGCACACCATTTATGTATGCTGATGCATTGCATGCATATGCAAATGATGGACAAGTCGACACTAGTCTTCGTTTACACCAACATATTCAATCACTCTCAACACGTTTAAGTTATCATCCCGTGGTATGTTGACACTAGTAGTGTTGTACTTGATTTCCAATTGTTAGATTGTCAATGCATTGTTTTACTGCTGTAGTAAATCCCCGGGTTCAATGGATATTGCAATGGATGCCTTTACAAAGCTGTTGCGTGATGCTGATGGGGATTCAACGCCGCTTCAGTATCAAGGTGTACTTGACTTACTTGATACGATCATCTACGACAAGTAATGTATTTTGATCTTGATGCGTTGTTCATATTGCATTTAGATCTGCAAGTCACGTTAAAAAACTCAATGCTGTCAATCAAATTTGGTCCACAGTCGTGCGATCTCCAAGTATTTACACTGCCAAAGACAAAAGCACTCCAGCGCATATTTTAAACAAAGCTCTCTTGATTGCAGCGCATGCATTAGCATACGATGATGCAGAAACTATGGTAATTGAAGCCGAAGAAGTCAATATTGAATTCAATGCCGTCACATATCAAACAATGATGAAATTGTACAGTCAATCCTCTGATTTATCTCCCCAAGGGATAGTAAAGGAACCACCATTGTATCCAATTCGGTTTGAGTACTGGTGGGATCAATTTCAAGTACATAATTGTCGTCCAACGTGCCACACAATTGAGCCTCTTTTAACAGCTCATCTTTGTGGTGTTCCCGTTTATCTTAAAGCATCCCGACGTCCATTTCAACTTGACGATGCATGGGAAATGATGCAAAGCCATGACATTCCAATCACAGGCAATATGGCTGAGCTTTTCTTGCGTCTTTACTCGCTTGAAGATCAAGATACTGCATGGGAAAATGCCCAGCACGTCATGAACGCAATGTATGACGCCAACGCTTCGCATACATCTCGCAGCATTGAAATGTTCACGCGTGTGGCAATGTCTACTTCGAACCCAACCACAAGAAAAGAACGTATTGAGCAAATGATTTCTTTTCTTGATGCTCAACCCCAAGATCTTTGGTGGGCTGTAGCTCTAGGTCTCCCTGACACTTCACTCGTGCTCTTTTTATGGCAAGAGTATCATTCACGATATGGGACTACGATGCACGGCACGATTCTCGTTGATGGGCTCTTACGTAGTTTACAAGCATCCACATCGATGGAATTACGTCAACTATGGCAATACCTCATTTCCATCAATGCTCAGTCCAATGTCTTCTTAACCGACCTTCCACGGCATCAAATCACACAACGGTTGCATGAATGGGGTGAAGATATCCACGATACACCGTGGATATCTCTCTTTGAATATCGAATCTCCATGTAATTAATCCTCATCATCTTCATCTCTTCTTCTTATCTTTAGTTGAATTATAAAATGTGGCATTCTTAATGTTTTCATCTATATATAAAATATGAGAGGGTATAAAAGAGAACAGGTGTATACAAAAAGTAAATAAAAAACAACTATTCGATTATAACGTATGTTTTTATGCCAAGAGAACTGTTAAAAAAGATATCCTGTAAGAAAGGATACAAAAAGTATGTAAAAAACATCACGGGATACCTGTAAGAAAGAATAGTCTGTGACAAAACATTGGGACACCAAATGGGTTCACAGACACAACGAAACACTTGAACATTTTCTTCGTCTAGAAACAACAACACAGTATGGACGACATGGGGATTGATCGTAAAATTGTCATTCTTGGCTGCACGGATACAGGAAAGACATCGTTAACGATACGTTATTGTCATAATAACTTTGCAACACCAACAGCAGCTACAATTGGGGCTTCTTTTCTTCAAAAACGAATATTACTTGATAAACACAAAATGACGCTGCAAATTTGGGACACTGCAGGACAAGAACGATTTAAATCGATGGCCTCCATGTATTATCGTAATGCAAAAGCAGCAATTTTGGTATTTGACGTGACAAAACAAGATACATTTGATAAAGTAAGAAAAAAAATTCAAAATACGAATATTTGATCATTCTTGTAGGTCAAAGAATGGTTGAGTGAGTTAAGAAAACATGTTGACAATGATATTGTACTTGCTCTTGTTGGAAATAAATGCGACTTACCAACAAATTTCAATTTTACGCAAGCAGAAGCGTATGCGAGAGAAATTGGGGCTACAGCTCATCGAACAAGTGCTCAATCAGGCCAAGGAGTTGTTGAAATGTTTGAGACAGTATCTCGAAGACTACTTAAACAATACCTGGAATCGGAACAAGGCTCAAGTACGCCTCAACAACGAACGGATCCTCTTGACAAGATTAATGTGGTACCACCACCACAAAAACCAAAACAACGTGCTTGTCCAGGCTGTTGATTGTAGTTAGTAGAGAAAGATGAATATCATTGCAAGTTGTAGATTTTTATCATACTGTGTCTCTACAAGAAAAAAACTACTACAAGAAACAAAACGCCATGAATCATATCGTTCTAAATGACATCATCTTTTCCTCTTGCTTTGATTCAGGCAATTTAAAACATGTAGAGTATTCTCAAGGTCAATATCTTATTACACCTGCTTCGGATCCTTCAACTAAACAATCATCAACTACTTGGTTTTATTTCTCTATTGCCAATGCTCCACAAACAGACATCTCTATGCGTGTTCTAAACCTGATTAAGCATGTCGCTTTATATGAGAATGACATGCGTCCTGTGTATCGCATTTTACCAAGTAAACGAAAATGGGAACGAAGTAATTTACTATTTACTCGAAATCTATCTAATATCTTTATGCTAGTTCGTCAAAAGGTATCATATTCAATGGAAGAAGAATTATTTTCTATTGCATTTACAATACCTGGTCCACCACAAAATGAAGTACTTTATATTGCATTCACTTATCCCTATTCATATACTGATTTGCAAAAAAGATTGAAAAAAATTGATGCAATCATGACAACAATTGAGAAGCGAGTTTATTACCATCGTGAAACACTTGTACAATCAGTTGATGGACGTAATGTGGATTTATTGACGATTTCTTCGCATACCAAGTAAGTTCAAAGCACTTGGAATTTTGATCTGTGTATTTCTTTAGTATTCTTGAAGAGAAAGAAGTTCATATTCCTCATCTCTTTCCTAATCAAGTAAAAGTTATTACAGATAGAATTCATGTTTATGATTGCATTAGTCATCAAGACCTTTTACATTTCAAAACAAAAAAATTGTTGTCATCACTGCTAGAGTTCATCCTGCAGAAACACCGTCAAGTTTTGTTATTGATGGAATTCTCAACTTTCTGATTAAAGATGATCCAAGAGCATTGAAATTACTTGATGAATTTGTGTTCAAAATAATCCCAATGCTTAATCCTGATGGTAAGAGGATTTTATGATAGTAATGTAAGCATGTAATTAGGCGTCGCACGTGGTTGCTATCGTCATGATAGTTTTGGTGCGAATCTCAATCGATATTATGAATCCCCATCACTTGAGTATCAACCTACCATCTTTGCAACAAAAGCAATGTTTCTTTCTTTGGTTGTATTATCATTATCATTATAGAAGACTAATTTAAAACTTAAATAGTACCAAGGTGAATGCAAACCAGCAATTTATATTGATCTTCATGCACATGCAGCCAAGAGAGGATGTTTTATCTATGGCAATCATCTTGATACTTTAGAAGCTCAAGTTAAAACTCAACTCTACCCAAAACTTGTTGGATTAAACACACCACATTTTGAATATGATCAATGCAATTTTAGTCAAGAAAATATGAATATGCTTGAAAAACGTGATAATGGGTAGTCCGGCACTATTACATATTGTAATTATTGCTCTGTAGACTATCCAAGCAAGGGTGTGCAAGAGTAGCTTTGTACAATGCTACTAAAGGTTTAGAGACTCAATTTTACACTGTTGAGTGTAATTATAATATGGGAAGAAATCCTGGTCAAATTCCTGCAACTGGTAATCTTAGCACACGTAAAGGTAAAATGCAATGATAAATGAATTGATTTTATAGTTTGCAATAGCACCACTTAGCCCTGAAGTGGTTAAAAAGACATATATGACCAAATATACTCCAGTGGTTTGGGAAGATGTTGGCAAAGGGTTAATGGTAGCAATATTGGATTTCTACAATATAAATCCATACTCACGTATTCCTCAATCACCTTGGCGAACAATCAGTGGCATAACACAGGTAATCCGACAAGAAATCACAGCTGCGTCTATTCGCAAGACAAACACCCCTGTAAAAACACTGAAAAAGACACCAAGAAGAAGCAATAATCAAGAATCTAATGCTGAAGGAGCAATTATGCCTGCATTGGTATCATCAACGAGTAAACCATGTTCACTTAAAAAGATTGAATCCACCACTTTAGTGAGAAAAGGATCATTTTCTACTAGATTGAAAAAACCAAGTCTATAATCATACTCTACATTGAATTATGCTACATTTGCTAGTCTTTTTTCCTTCCTAATCATCTTAACAAATATATAAATGTTAGTAATAATACCATATTTCAAAATCGGATAATGTACTCGTGATAAGTTGTTCTTTGACTTTTTGCATATAATTCATTTCTACTTTAGCTTTATTCAACTCTTCAAATGCTACGCGATATGCCTAAATCACTATCATCCAAAATATGTTTATTAATCTTAATTTTACCTTTTTAGTATCACGAAGTGCTGATACATTCCGGTCTTTTTCTTCATCACTTATTTCAGTAGTTAAAGATTTTGATGTAGCATCAATTTCACTATAAATTTAGTAGAATAGATTACTTTAACAAGTATATACCTCTTTAGCACATTGACTTGAGTTGCACATTGTACTACTAAACGTTTAGCTTTTCTGAAATTTTGTTTAGCTTCTTCCATTTGAGTTTGCATATAATTTGCATATTCTTGTTTAAGTTCTTCATCTGAAGGAATAGGAATTGCAATAGATTTTGTAAATTCTTCAATTTGAGGTAAAATAATAGGTTGTTCAATTGTAGAAACTTGATTTTCAAGAATGATATCACGAAATAGCCGAAATAATACGTGGACTTGATTTACATTCATGATAGGTGGTATTTGAGTTGGATTAGTGATATACGATAAAACATTTTGTTTCATTTCTTCTTCTGCTTCTGGTGGAATAGAATAGATAATATTGCTTCTTCCTGCTAATGTATCATGCATTGCTAATTCTTGTTTGAGTCGTTTGATTTCATCAAGATATTTCTTGGCACTTTGTAAATTTTTGTCTTGACTATTAACTATTGCTGAAGTCTTGACTCGCATCATACGTGTAGCAAATTTCAATGTAGCAATTGTTTGATCATTTTGAGACTCATCAGGCCATACACATGCAATAAGTAAAGTACGACAATTCCCACCAAGTGAGTCTTTTCTACAGTCAAATATCAGTGTAGTTAAAATCAAGTAAGATTGACAATAAATTTGTTAATGTTGTTTGACGATATGGAATATGTTCACGTTTGTGATCACCTAATGCAATCACAACTTGCTCCAAAAAAGTCAGTGACTTATTAATGTGCGTTGTCTCTTTAAGCATTGTGCCAGTGACTTGAGTTTTTTTCATTCTCTCTGATCCCTACAAGCTTTAGATTTGCATTTTCATTTATATTTACTGCAAGATCAACCAAATTGAGTTTACTAAATACAATTGATGCATTGTTGTCATCATGGGAATGCTTTTCAATATGTAATGTAAAAATACAATGTGATCTAATAAGTTTTCATAATTGTTGCAATGTAGGATCAATACCTCGTAGATGCATTGTTTAAACAATGTTCAGCAATAGTTCTATTAGTCTCACCTTGAAAAAGTAAATCAAGTGCAGCTTCTTCGGAATCTACCAAAGGCTTGGAAAGTCCTTTGACAAAAGTTTGACCTAAGTTTGGTTAATTGTAAATATTATCTATGTATGTATACCTTTGTCATTTTCTTGAATAAGTAATTCTTTTTGTTGATTTTCACTAAAATCCAAGAGGTCATAAAGTTGTTCATTGTATATTTCTGCATAGGATGCTCGAATCGTATAAGTATGTTCTGTATCTTGCTTAATTGCATGAAATATCATTGCAATCGATCGTGCACAAATTCCACGATCTGAAAAGCTAGATTTACCACCAGTCTATTAAATGAATGAAATATACTGTGAGTACTTTCAATACCATTGTAAAAGTTTTTCCAGCACCAGTTTGTCCATAAGCCATAACTGTACCTACCCACTATAAGTCTTAATAGTTAATGAAATTTTACCATTGTATCCATGTAAAACACTTTCTGTGGCTTCCATTGCTGCTTTTTCAAAAACTTGTTCTTGAGTAACTGAGCTACCAAGCACACCATCAAAGCGAAAACTTGTGCCATTTCCATTATTCAATACATTAATTGTCTATAAACATATCAAGCACAAATCATGATGAAATTTATACTTTTTCAGTCTCATTTACGACAATTCCAGCATGATCTTTAGAAGCTGGTCGAACTCTGATACACACTTTAACACGTTTGTGCATCCAAACGTTATCTTGATAACGAATCAATGCCATAATCGTCATGTACTGTTAGTATGTACTATCGAATCTATCAATAAAGTCTTTGACAAAATTTAAAAGCTATTATTTAACTCAATCAATAGCTCTATTAAGTTATGAGAAAGTGTATAGTTTAGGTTTAAAAGTATATCGATTAAATATCATTTTTGTTCAAATAAAGTTATAGCACATTTGATTAAATACTAGTTGTGATATTTCATTTCATTTGAGTCGTTAACCTTCAATTCACTTTGATGGGATCAATCAATGCATTATAGTTTGCTCATTTTTCTTTCTTCATTATGTAAGTCTGGTTTAAACTAGTTGATGCTTCAGGAAAGACACTACTAGTAAAAGATTTTGTGGGGTTTACTATTGATGCGATTGTGGCTCACTTGCAAAATGCAGTTCAAAAGAAATTCAAGAAGCTATATTTTGCCAATATTGCATCTACTGACCTCACCGTTTAAGAAAATGGTATTTCTTTATATTCGAATTCCAAAATTCATGGACTTGGTCGTTCTATTGATAATGCTCTTACTATTGCTATGCCACAGCAGAAAGTTGATATGTCTTTAAAAATACAAAGCAGGTCTCTTGGTGGACAAACAATTGAAAATATCCCAAATCGATTTCTGACAAATCGAGCTAATCTGGAAAACACTTTTTACTGGGGACAATGACTATCGACCATTACTTTTGGTATAAGCTCCACGCCATTCAAGGAAAAGTGTTTTGTGTGAAATATTGTACTCCCATTTGATTGAAATAAAGCTACAAACACAATTTTTACTAATACGTGCACATGAACGTTCTATATCTATGAAATTTACTACTTATTTTAAATCCATATATGATTGTGATTTAGTAGCATTTTGGAATCAATATTCTGAAAGTGTGATTTTAATTGATGATGCCCACACCACTGTTGACGATGATGAATTGTTGTTAAAATGACTATATATAATATATTCAGGCGGCTACAAAGGTCATCGAATAGTACTTTCTCTACCATTGAAATTTTTCAAGTTGACAATCGCAAATACACAGAGCCTCGTTTTACAATAAATACTAGCGACATCTTCAGTTTGGCTAATAGTTGTAAAGAACAATACCTCTTACTCACTCGTGATGAACTTGATGAAATGATTGGAAATAGTGAAGCTATTAAAGCACGAGACCACATTTGGAAATTAAGTTAGGTCATATTGGGGAGGTACATTTAAGTTGACATTTTTACACAAAAAGCTATTTCAACAAAGACTACTTTATAAATCATACGATGAAATTAGTATTGAAAGCCTTTTATGCTCTTTAAAGTTTTTTAAGTTTGTTGTTTTGAATTTGGACATTCTTACAGTATATAGAGTGTGTTATGAACTTATCATATTAATGCTGTTACCTAATTATCTATTTAATGACCTGGCCTTTGGCTTATAACCAATTTAATACTTTTGTGTTTGTGATGCTACTTTCAGATATCCCTGTAATAAAAATACAGAAGTGTATTAGTATTTATGAGGCTTATAGATATTTAAGTTTATATGATCTTAAACATTTTTGTGTGCATTAGTGATTATGATCTTAGACATCGCTAGATATCCATGTCAAACAAAACTATATTAGCATTTATAGTGCTTACGAAATTAGATAATTATGTCGAGG
>JNBS01002500.1:0-13119 GCA_002081575.1 Thraustotheca clavata
AGCCAATTCCTCTTGGTCTATTAACTTGTCGAGTTGGCCCCAAGGTTTTTTCTTTAACTTACCAAGCCAGTGATGATATCGAGCAAACCAAAATGCCACAGGAAACACAACGCAAATAATTGGGAGACATAGATATAGAATAAGCTGTGCATAATATGTTGAAAGACGCTGAACCAACGATGCTTGTGTATAATACGCCATCAAGCACTCAATGGAAATAAGCTTGTCTGTTGGGTTTGAAATAGCACTTTGTGTGTTGAAAAGTGAAATCACTGCTTGAGGCCAATGCAAATCAAATGAACCAGCTAAACTTACTAGTTGTAAGTACGATGTGAATATTTTACATAAAATTGATGCTAAATCCCGACGAATTCTTGACTTCTTTATAGTCATACGAATAAGGATACAGGCTACAGCAACACACGCAATTATACCACCGATCAAAACCAAGATTGTCAACATTAAACTAGTAGGACACGATGCACATTGGGTTTTCGCACTTCGTGTGTATCCTTCGGCACATTGATAGCATAAATGACCTGTATACCCGGTGGCACAAGCTTCTTGGTCTACTAAATATAATGATACCGAACCTAAGATCAAAATCACTTTACAACGGCAAAGGTGTATTTTACCAGTGCTTGGAAGAGTGGCTGATCCAGTGACAGAGAGCTCAATAGAACCATCCGAGCTCAAAGTTGTTATCTTTGCAATTTCATAAGTGTTTCCCTCTACCATTACAGTTTGGTTGATCGAGTACACCCCAGAATCGTCGCTGGGTAAAATCAGTGCCATCATTCCACTAGACCCTTTCAAGTTTACAGTAGCAGAATAAGAGTCTAAGACTAATCCATTGCAGGCTCCATCGTAGCTACATGCAATTAAAGAGCATCCATCGTAGCCACTTGTACACACACCAGTAGTATTTGCAAAGCGCCAGTAACCAGCTAAAGCTAGTATTGTGGCTCCTCCTGGGCAAACTGCCCCAGTTGGACATGTATGACAAGTAGTCTCACTTGAATTCCAACTAAATTGCCCATAAGCACATTCAACACACTCACTAAGGCCGGAAGGGATCACTTCACCCTTTTGGCATTTGCGAATAGGCACAGTGACATTGATTAAAGAGAGTAAAGAACCAGAGGATATCGACACCGGAATGCTAAGACCTAAGAAATTTATAAGTTGACATGAAATAAAAAAGTACCTGGTGTATATTGGACTCCTGAAGTTGAAAAGTTGCAAATTCCAGCGTCAGCAGTGGCCTTGCCTGTGCCAACAATAGTAGCATCTACTACCGCTAGTGTGACCTCTGTGGAACTATCTGTCTTGACAGTTTGCATGTATTTATCCTACACAAGATCAATGCTATAGAATTAGTTTAATGTTTACGACAACATGAACAAGGAAATCTCCAGTAAAGTAATTGCCACTTGGTTCCCCAATGTACGTGCCAGAGGTTGATTGCGATGGTGAATACTTGGGGAGTAAGCCATACGCAGCAGATGCATAATTAGGACCATATACAGCATTGTTATCTGTGTAATTTTGGTTCATCAAGCCAACAGGCTCTACCTGTAACCAATAAATAGCTGCGCCGCCACCAGCAATAGCAGAGTTATTTTGCCAAGTAGTATCGTTTAATTGAGTAACCATTGAGCTGACGTATAATCCACCACCACACCCACCAGAGTTATTAACAAAAGTAAGTTGTTTCAGATATAAAGAGTACGGTGGAGTTGTTGAGGCCATTGAAGCGAATATTGCACCGCCATTGTAACTCGCAGCAGAATTGTTCATAAAAAGCGTTGTGTTGATTGTAGTATTCGCCCCAATATCCTCAATAGTTATTGCCCCACCTTGGGGAGTCATGGTTAGGCTATTTCGAACAACGCGATTAGACTTAAACGAACAATTGAATACAGCAATAGCCAAAGGCTCAGTTAGTGCTATTGCTCCTCCTTGTGATGCTTGATTATTTTCAAAAGTACTATTTTTTGCCACTAAAGTATTAGCAGTCAGAAACACAACACCACCACTATTAAGAGCTGAATTTTTTATAAACAATGAGCTGTTCAATGTAACTTCAGAGCGATCGGAGTATAATACTCCGCCAATGTTAGCCGAATTGTTTTCTAAATACGAACCATTAATGGATATTGTAGAAGACGAAACAAATAAAGCTCCACCGGATGTTGCTGAGCTAGATTGTACTCTTGAATTTTTAAGAGATATTGTACTGGAAAAAGCGTACAAAACGCCACCATAGTCTCCTGCTGAATGCTGAGCCAAAAATGTTGATTGTACTAATAGTGTTGATATTATGCAGTAAAATGCACCACCATTGGAAGTCACAGACGCATTTTGAATATTTGAGCCTATAAGCTGAACAATAGAGTCTTCACTTGCAAGCATTCCACCTGATGCAGCAGTTGTTTGAGCCGAAATAAGACCAATTATGACAATATCAGCTAGTACTAAATACATCCCACCACCCATTGCTTTAGCTGTAGCATTTACAATAGTTAAATTTACAATGTCACCAAGGGCAACATTGCAATCAATCATATAAATGGCTCCACCTTTTTTAGCCGATACATTGGTGATTGTTGTATTAATAATGTTGACTTTGGTCTCTTGGTTCATTAATACGACTCCGCCTCCATAAGCTCCAGCGGTACTCTACAGTTTGTTTAGTTCATAGAACGCCAAATCCAACTTACATTGAATATTTGACTACTAACCAAATATAAAATACTTGAGCTGATGAGTACACATCCTCCATTTGCTTGAGCGGTGCATGAGTCGAATGTAATGTTTTTCAACGAAAGTCCCGAGGCTAAAGCATAAACTGCACCACCGTTAGTGTAGGATTGGCAATTCTTGAAAATACTGTCCGTAATATTGATAACAAGTGATGCCGAAATTGCCGCACCACCACCATATAACCCAGCAAAATCATTTAAATGGTGATTACCAAACATGGACACATGATCGGAAGCTTCAATATATATACCACCGCCAGATTTAGCTGTATTGTTTTCAAAAATATTTTCTCGCAATTCAATAACATTTTCATCACTTTCAGCATTGCACTTTTGGATACATACACCACCACCAAGGACTAAACCAACGTTTGATCTGAACCAATTGCCGACTAGTTTAGCGTATGATGAAGTGAATACAACTAATGAGGATTTATGAGTATAACATACAAAATTACGGTTTACCTGCTCCACAAGACGCAGCATAGTTTTCACGAAATGTGCTGTTTGAAATAAATATGAGTGGTTGAAGAGAGGCATCGTAACAATTTTCTGCGAATATAGCCCCACCAAACCTTTTTAGTAAGGATGAATTTGTTATTAAATTGCCTCGATAAACGCTGGAGGTATCTGTAAACAATGAATTGGAGAGGTACACTGCACCACCACAACTAGTTGCCTGATTGTTAGTAAACTTATTCCACGAACTATTTACAATGGATGAGGTAATGGATATGGCACCACCTAGTGTGCCAGCATTTCCCTTAAAAGATGTTGTTGATACAGTGAGAGAACTTGATGTAATTTTTACTCCAACTCCACGATTGTATTTAAGCTTGGAATTCGACAAGGAAAGATTAGAACTGTCAAGCATTATGGCGTCACCAAGATTGCTTGTAAATGTTGAGTTCATAATATTTGCACTGCCATAGTTAACAACTGATAAAGCCGATTCTGACACAAGAATACCCAAGTTGCCTGAAAACGTAGTTCCAGTAATAGATATAACACTAGGATTGGTATATGAAGTTGACCCCAGAGAGTACTTAGCCACATATACAGCGCCACTTGTAGTGGAGTTGTTATTTGTAATAACGCAATTTTTTATGGTTGCTACTGCAGATAATACAGCGAGAGCAGCACCATAGTTAGCCACATTCGAATCAAATATGCTGGATACAATTGTTGTCGTGCTTGGAGCAATCACTGCAACTACACCTTGACCAAGTAATGAATTGCTAGTAAACTTGCATGAATCAACGAATACTTGCCCAGTTATGTATAATGCCACCCCAATGAGTGGGGGCACTGTGGTCTAGAAAAGAATTTGAATTTAGTAGAAAAGAATAATACTTACAGCACATTTCGTGAACGATATTCCCTTGATAATAGTTAATCCACTTTGGTGGGTCAGGCTCCATCCTCGACTTGTTCCAAGGCACGAAACTAAAGTCCAATCTGCCCCAGTGATGCTTTCAATTTGAAAGCTTTTTGTCATTGTTAAGCCACAATACCCAGTGCCTTCGTAGCGACCAGGAAACAAACGAATCATGTCACCATCTTCCAGGATGTTAGAGATTATATACGAAAAATTATATGTGTAAGGTAGCTCCCTTGTACCCATACCCATTGAGCCCCCAGCGCTTTGATAACTAGCTGGGGCAACATAATAGATTCGAGGCATGTAATATTCTAATGAGAACTGACCACGTCCGCCCGCACTGGAGACAAAATCTATTTCAACTTGTCCTCCAGATGCTTCATAAGTAAATAATTCAATTGCTGCAGGCACAGAAATCGACGTATTTTTCTGTTTTGCCGACGAGGTTGTATATAGTTCTGTAGCATTTACAGTATTAATTGCATAAGCTGTCCATGGGACACTTTCATCCGTCATCCAAGTTGTACAGGTAGTGCTACCAATGGAATCAGCATAGGATACAACAGCCCAAGCATAATCTGGAGGGAACGAAGAGTATTTGTAACAAATAAAATTGGTAAGATCGAATACCGATAGCACAGACGAACTTACAATTTGCCAAGGGTTGCTCTTGGACAAGTTGGCCGAATCAAGTTGGCATTGAGTAGATCCACCAAGTTGAGTTGACTGAACTACCCAATATGAATAAGTACTAGATACACTTGTAGTATTGGGTAGAGTGCTATAGCTGCTAAAAGTATAGGTTGCATAAAACCCTGTGCTATTTAGACTTGATGCCTGAGCTTGTAAACTTCCCATAGTGTAGTTAATTGTTGCACTTCCTGTCATGGTTACACTAGTACCAGTCCCTAAACCACAGAGATGCTGCACATTTTGCATTGCGTCTGATACATCGAGTGAGCCTTCATTGCATAGGACGTTAAGAAATTGAAAAACTATTGTGATAGTGACACCAGAAGGAGCTTGTATAGTCCATTGACAATGAGAATTTGCTGTAGCTGCCTGTGTCTCTGTCAATTGTCCTGTTGCAATTACACCACTGAAAGCTGTCAACGGTGGCCCCATTGGAGCGCAAGCAGAATTCGTGCCATCTCCAAATGCTGGAGGTTTAACTCGTGATACTGAGGATGGAATTTGCCATTGATTACTTGAATAGCTCATTGTAGCCACAGCGGCAACCTCAATGCTAAGCTCGTTTAAAAATGTAAAACTCACGGTAGCTGAAGTATTAGAGAGACTATTCACCCACAGATTTTTGATAGAATATGCTTGATTTTCGTTCGAGGAGCCGTACGACACAAGTAAAGGGATAATTGTTGCATCATCCAAATTGTAAGCATATTTTTTTACTCGAGCGAGATTTGATTGATAATATGACTCATTAGCCGCCTTCCAAGTCACTATAGCTGAAGTTTGGTCATAAGCATTGTATACAATACTGCTCAGTGACGATTCTTGGAGAACAGAAGAAAGTTGTGATGAATTTAAGAGATAATTTGCTGGTGGTGTAGCACAGCCCAAGCGCTGTGCAGACCAAGACCGAACTGAAACAGAGCTTATTGTTTTATTGGATATTTTGCTTGATATTAGTTCAATCGTTGTTAAGGTGGCTTGTGTCGAGCCATTTAACCAAGTAATATATGTCATCTGAGGCATAAAACTTCCAAGAGAGGTCACACCAGAGTACATTGAGGCAATAACTGCATCAGACAATACCCCCTGATAAAATTGTACGCTATATACATTTCCTTTCCAATAATTCATCATTTGCTGATTTGATAAAGCCATCCCAACGACTAACCGAGATGAAGTGCTAAAGCTCGATATGCCAATTGTACATGTCTGCCATACTCCAGTGCGTACATAAGTCATATATTGCTTGCTCACACAATTTTTATAAGCTGCATTTGTGTCATAAACGCCATATCGAATGCCATTTAAAAAATACGTAATGGTACCAGAGTCAAACGTGATTGCAACCACTGCATTGTCACCAGAAAATGATGCTGGGCTCATTGATGCAATTACATTTTGTCCGTGAGAACCAAATACCCACTGGCTCATACCTTGGTTAGCTGCTGTGATTTTAAGCACCATAGAACCAAGGCCCAAGCCTTCCTGAGATATCAAATATTGGTCTGATGTAGTTAAGATAGCAGATACGTTGACCACAATTGTAAATGCACTGTTTTGAGTTATTTGGCTCGAAGAAGAGAAATTTAAGCGTACAAGATTATTGAATAGCTTGGATGATGTGTAAGACCAATTACCAGAATAAGATAAAATTGGAGTAGCAAGATTACTTAAAGCAAAGCCACTGTTTAGAGACTGTCGACGATAAAGCCCGGGCCAACTGGTATTTACAATCGCAGCAAAATCATCAAGGCCAACTTCTTCACCTTTCATACACACTGTAAAATTCTGGGTTCGTCTTTGCAAGCGAAATATTGTTGGGTATGGTGATGCAACAATCGTAGTTTTATCTAGAGATAAAATTTTGTACTCTGCAGTAATATTGGCGGTAAGGTTATCAAAACTATTGAAGAAAAGCTGAACGATGCTTGCATGAGTCGTGTAAGCGTATGAAGTTTGTGTCCACCAAAAGCGTTCTATCAATGTTTTTGCGGTAGATATTGATAATCCATAGTTGGAGCCATCCGTGCACGTCTTTCCTCGGTAGTAGCTGACGATATCGAACTCACCATGACAAGAATCTGAGCTCGTAACTTTAGATAGTACAATTTGAGCCGAATAAGCTGTGATGGATTTAAAAATATCAACTTTGTACGAAATACTTGCTGTCCTTTGAAAAAACAGAGCCCGTGCTACCGCTGTGGCAGAAGACAAATTATACAAAGTAGTCCCATCATAATACACTTGCGATACACGGGCACCATCATAAAATCTTAAAGTATCATTGCTATCTAGCTGTGAAAAAGTACGCAACACAATTGCAGCATTAGACTTTTGAAGATGCCAGGAGCAATTTGTTGCCGGGTAGCCCAGTGCTGGTAATTCTGGTATAAAAGGTTTGGGCGTCGTTGGTGGGGGAAAAATAATCACCCCACTTCGGTCAGGTAATAGCACATTACTTAAGCATGGTGTCACCAATATTGAGCAGTCATCGCCTGTGTAGCCAGGATGGCACACACATTGTCCTCGATCGCAAGAACCATTATTACATGATACAGGACAAATTTGGCCTTGTACAAGAACTTTAAAATATGACGTTGAATTGAGAGACGAAGGGGTGTAAGATAGCATAAGTTGTGGTGACGATGTTGTAAATATTTTGGATAAAATGGATGAGGTGTAGCTTGGTGATGTTCCATACGAGCCACCATGGAATTGAGCATGAATTTTATTTCTGCTACTATCCATAACCTGTTCATTGGTTAACCTCACTTTATACGTACTGGATTCTACCTGTGTAGCATTTGCTACCTGAAACTCGTAGCAAAGCAATAGTGATGTGTCGGCTGGATTGCAAGCGCTAGTCAACATGAGCTCTTTTGTCTTTTTCATATAATCTCATTTGTTTTAGCTGTCCAGAAAAATAAATATTTAAAGTGTCTGGAAGAGTAGTTTGGCCACCAATGTACACAGTCATTCCTCTTACAGCAAGTGCCAAATTTATTGTACCAGAAACAGTGGACACTTGTCGCTGACCATTTAAGTACCAAAACACATCTTTTTGGTCAGGTTTATACACCAGGGCAATATGATACCACAAGTCTTGCATAACATTTACGTTCATTGTAAATTGTTGGTCACTTAGCAATAGAGAAATATACCCTGTATCTGCAGAAAGAGACACAGCAAAATAAGCGGCTGAAGAAAATCTACTTGAGCTTCCCAAAATTTTCATAGGCTTAGGCACATTATTAATGCAATTGGCACTAACAGAGCAATCAACTTTGGTTGTTGATGGCACATATAGCCAAAATGCAATAGTAATTGGAAGATTGTGGAGTAAGGAAGTTGATTTTAAATAATCTGTTGCCCCATTGAAAGAAATTGGGTAATTCGTTTGTAAATAGCTTGAATTTGTGATATTAGCAACAAGCGTTGATTGATTTAATAACATGTTTACGCTGTAGATTTCCAACCGGTCCCCAAATCCCCCATTAGTGTCAGTCAGATTAAGCTCGAGAAAGGAAAGCCAAAGAGACGAGATGCTAGAATTATTTGTTGAGAATGAGTATGTACAAGTAGTTTGGTTTGGGTATAGAGATGTACTTGTCATACTGTACAATGGAAAAACTTGATGGTTGTCATTGTTGAGCATGAAAGTTTGGGTTGGAAGTGAACAAAAATGCGTGCTGTGATTCGATGGGAAGGTGTAGAATGTGTCATATTCAATTACGAATCCATCATTTAGTTGCCCTGATTGGTCACCATAGCCGTCGTATTCGATAAGAGTAGATCCAATTGAGCTTGTCAATATAGGAAGAGACCTAATACATAAATTAGTTAGGCAATATTACTGGTTAATACGAGGTGTCAATACTGCCAGATAAAACGCTACCAATAGTCAAATTGGACGCCAGATCTGTTATGATTACCTATATATCCACACTCATAAGTAAGTATTTCCATTGCTATAGTACATTATCACTTGTGGATAGCTGAAGTTGCTGAACCGTTAAAAGAAGCTGTGCATAAGGTCTTAAAGCACTGAGTACTGTTGGTTGAATTGTAAAAACACATTTGTGCACGCCAGCAGTGCAAGAAAACACATAGCCATCAGTAATTGTACCTGATGCATTAGTTAGAGTTCTTGTGCCAAGCGGAAGGTTGCAAGAGTTAACTTCGGCTAAGCAAATTTCTTGCTGAGAGTTCACCAAACACCATGGTTGGGGTGTTGCTGCTTCGAGTGTTGAGGCTCCAGTGGTTAAACAAGATAGTGCCGATATATTATTTGTAATCAAACTTGCATCGGCTCCAGTCACAACACAGAGAGATGGTGATACATTACCCACTGAAGAAACTGAGCTTACTTGCCAAGCACTGCCATTTTTGACAAAGGTAAAATCTCGGACTTTTTTATACTGGTTAGCCAATGTCCCAGACACTATAGCTTGTGTATGACCACCGCCACCACCACCACCACCGCCACCACCGCTAGCTTGATTTAAATCAGTTGACGAGTCATAAATAAAGCAGTTTGCGCTACACGGTGCTGTCGTTGAATCCGCTGTAGTTTTCGTCTTAATTGTAATGTATGTGATTTGAATAAGTATTGCGTTGCTTGTTGAGTTTATGCTTTTTAGCACTGCATTACTTGCCCACGCTGGCATAGTACTGCAAATGCATGGCTGTTCCGATAAATCCAAATTGGCATAAGCATAACTACGAGCTACTAGGTTCCCCATCGAGTTTGTGTACCCTTTTGATGTCATGTAGGTTTGAAATTTAGTGCAATCTCGTATAGTATAACTCATGGGAAATGTGCAATAATGGCCAGAGGTTGTTAGAGTCAATGGTGACACTGTCGAAGCTAAGCTGGCTAGACTTGCTATATTAAAGTTATTAGCAAATTTCGATTCCAATGCCCTTACATGATTTCATTGCGCATACTGAAGTTAATCCCGCAGTATTTGGTGCAATATTTGTATTGAAAGTTGAAATAATACTTGTCGGATCATAAGACACACTTGTGCAAGTGACTTCAAAGATGCAAATGATGATGGTTGAAGCTGCTGTTGCTTCAAACCGCAGTGATAAAGTCGCATTGGCAATAATTATGTTTGATGTTGAAAGGTTGGCCACAGACACACCGCTCACTGAAATTTGTACCAGAGTTGATGATAATGAATCTACTTGAATGATTTTTGTATTTGATGCACTTAAAAAGCCGACAGACCATTTTTGCCCCGTCAGCCCTGCGGTCAATACAAGTGCTGATCCTAGTGAAAAATGATCGGGTAATAAAGTTGGCACCAAGAGGCAAGGGTTAACAGCTAAAAATGTTAATTCTTGAATTATATATGTAAAAACCTGGGGGAGTGGCACCAAAAGCGGTGGTAGCCGATGTCACAAGAGTAGAAACATTTAAATGATTTTGATAAATTGAAAGATCACGTCCAGAGCCATCCATAAATCTAATCTTATACTAGTAAAGCTTGAACCACATATCAAATACCTATATTCTGCAACAACAGAACTTTTGTTAGCAGGTGTAGTTGGCTGGAAAAATGTCAAAGTAGAGCATATCACATTTGATATCCGCAAATATGCCAATGATCCATTAAAACCTCCCATAGTTAAGGGCTCATCAGTATTAAGAGCAAAATTTTTTGTAGGATAGGTATATGTTGCTAGTATGGTACTTGTGTTACTAGATGAATTGTAAGAATAAAGCTTAGCTAAACCAGTACTAGACTCCCACGTCAATGCAATTAAATGCCAAAGTCCATCGTCAATAGCAATAGATGATGACCAAGTATCAGGTCCAATTGTAATTGATAAAGATGATGAGGTCGTGATACTGAGATCTGTGTAGCTGAAGATAACATCATTTGATTTTCGACTGGAAATTTGAATCGTCATTTCAATTGTAAATCCAGTCAAAATATTCATGCCCAGCAACATGCATCTCCCAGCAGTGAGCGTTGGATCTGAAAAGAGCAAAGCATAATCGTTGACAGTCGTACAAGTATTATTAGAGCTACAAAGTGTTGCTTCAGGGCAGTCTGCTGAAGTTGAACATTGTTTGACAATAACATCATTGGAAATAGAACTTGTACTAACACATGTACCATAAGCATCACACTGTGATCCCTCTCCACATTGTTGTACAAGAGGACACGATTGTAATATGGATCCATCTGTAGTGTTCCAGTCCAAATTTGGCTGAGGAATTTGCTCTACGGCAGTAATCAATATCAATTCTAAAATAAATGCGAACCTAAAATATTTGATGGAAGCGGGCAATAGAGACACCTTCCTGTATAATGTTTTCCTTGCGTTGAATTAAATGCAGAATTATCCAGACTTGGTTCACTGGAGCAACTAAGTACTGAACTGGTTAAAGCTCCACAGTCAGGATCTAATGAATTGTAATTTTATGACTTAGAAAAAAGAGTACCATAGATCCCACAGCCACAATCGCAGCCATCCGAGGTATTGTAATGAGTGCTATCACAAAGCCATCCTTGAGGGGTATCACAAGCAGCTCCAGCCCAACCGTGATTACAGTAGCAAATACCAGCAATACACGATCCGTGAGATCCTGAGCATTGCTTAGGGCAGTAAGCTATGAAAAGTGGTGAAAAAATTTGGGGTATTGAGAAGAACATACCAGCCTGCCAATTTATTGTAAAGCCAGTGGAGATGGGGGAATTAAAGGTTTGATATGTAATAAACATAACTCCCTGACTATTTGCGATCATTTCGCCGACAATAAAAGGATTCAAGCGATTATATTGAGCTAATACAGTATCTGATGATGAAGCACCATCATATCTAAACCCAATACTATCAGTTTAAAAGATATAGAGAGATGTTACATTGTAAGCTGAGTATTACCAGCCAAGTCAAATGCACCACTAAAAATCCAAATAGAATCAAAAGACTTTCGCTGTTTTCCGTCCATTCTTGTTGGTTGAATCAGCCAAGAACAGGACATATTTCGAGTAGTTTTTCCAACCATGTTATCGTGAAAGGATTGCATTGCTGTAGCGTTAGCTCCTGAAGTGACAGTTAATTGAGGCAATAAAGACGTAAGCCCACTGCAATAGGCACTAACTACATAAGAATTATGAGATAGATATGGTTGTTAATCGTACCAAATGAATAGGTAGCAGCAAAACCATAAATAGTAGTTTGAGGTAAGGTTGAAAACTTTGCAAACGATCGATAGATCACATATATATCTTGAGCTGCTGAAACCAGTGTCATAGTGTTTTCACTATCATCATATGAACCAGTATAATAGTACCAGCTATTGCTCCGGGTGGTATCGGTCAAAAGTGTACCATAGATTAAATTACAAGTAGCTGGATCAAAATTGCCTTCTTGGTTAGCTACACATGTGTCTTTGGATGGTGACGTGCTATCGTAGCTATAATATCCAATGTCATCAGTCCCACTCGAGAGGGTTTTCCGAGTGTATAGGTTCCATCCATCAGGCATTGGTGCTCCTACACCCAAGTTAACCATAATTACATCATTGGATGTTCCAAGCCACTCGTCCAAGTTTAAAAGGGTAAAGCTCAAGCTGACAATAGTATTTGCTGTTGGTGTTGTAATTTGCCAGTGACAATCAACCCCACTGGCATAATTTCCACTTTGCGGTGTTCGGTCTCGAATAATACCTAGAGCAAAATAACTAAAACTAGTAGTGTTTGAAAAGAAACCTGGTCCTTTAGTCAATTGTGTCGACTTAACACAAGTATCTGCCTTAGATTGCGCTAGCCATTGTAAACAGAGCCATGAAGTAATTAAGAACCTTCTCATGCTTTGAAATGAAAAGTCGGAGCCTGTCTACTCGAAACGGGTACGAAAAACTTGTAAATAGTAAGAGCTGTCCACAATAACGATGTCATTCAAATTCGTTTTTCATTATTGCTGTAAGATTGCATGGGTACAATGTAATGGTGAGAAGTTCTTAACAAGTTTCCTTCCATTGAGAACTATGCACGCGGTGGGATTTTAAGAAGCCTCAACAACCAAATGTGAGATTCAGAGTAGTAGATTCATGTAAATGAATTTAAATGTGAGGTTGATATCTTTGAGAGTGTTTTCTGGCTAGAGCTAACTACAAATGACAACACCAACTCAGATGATACATCACAATGAATGAGTGTATACATTCTCCAACAACTACAGTTGACACGTATACATTTGAAGGGAAAAAATACTGCTATACATCACCTTATCTTCACCGGGTCCAATTCTGTAATCTCAACA
>JNBS01002501.1:0-14146 GCA_002081575.1 Thraustotheca clavata
TTTTCCTACAAAATGAGCTTTAGAATCATTGTGAATCGACTACATACATGGATATCATGATGGATTTTGACTTGCAATGGTACATTATCACACGCCTCAGTATCACATTTTCACCAACGTCATTTTTAACTGAATAAACCAAATCTTAAATTGGTATTCGAGTAATACGTCCTCTATTTAATTTCACGAGTTGCAAAGACCACATCAATACTTCGTCACCCTTCGCGAGAATACATTGCAGACATAAGTGGTCTTGTGATGTATTTGGCTTGCAATTTGTATTATCCGTCTCTATATCAAATACAAAAGGAAGTCAAGGTTCATATTGCGGAAATATGTGTTGTAAACAATTTTTTTATCCATTAACCTTCAAGAGCTTCTTCTTTTTCAACGATAGCCTCTGCCAATTTCATCAAATATTGCAATTGCACTGTGAGACGCTTCGAGGTTTCAAGATCATGGCTTCCATCAAACGCTGACGTGATTTCAACGACGCATTTTTCAATATCTGCAGCATTTTCTTTCTTTAGAGGTTCAAGTTCTTCCAACGATGAGCAATCATCAACTTGTTCTCTGTAGGACATGAGGATGTATGGATTCGTTCTCCCTTACCTGCTTTCCATAATATGCATCAAAATGGCTGGATCCAAGAGTGTAGTATTGTCACTTAGAGCATCAATACCATGCAAATGCAACTATGCCAACATGAATTAGTACTCATGGCAATCGTGCATTGTACCAAGTAGTTTGCTCGTGTTGTAGGAGCTTTCAGCATATTGTATGCTGTATTGATCACAGCCGAATTGACAACCGAGAGCTCTTTTTCAGTCTAAGTGAGTTCAAGTAAGCAACAATAATCACCATCGATTCATTACTTCCGATTTGTGGCCATATAAATCTGGGTGCATCTTCTTCTGCAAGCTCCAGTAAAGCTGTTCTACAGCTTTGGGGTCAATCGAAAAATTTTCTGGGCTATTTCAATCATTAGATCATTTTCACTTATATTGTCTTCATACATGCCAAAGATCTTGAAATAATTGCATGCACCATTCGGATGCAAAGGTTGAATTCGATTGCATGAATTGCAAAAGAATGCACAGCAATCGTTCGCTTTGCCACAATTCCAGCATTTTTCTACATCAATTTGATATACAATTCTTCCAAGAAGGTCAAAATACGATCTGAATGAGCTGTATTTGCCACACGTTCACAACATGTGCCATTATTAGTAGATAGTAAGCGGTTTGAACTGCTTAAAGGGATTGGATTCCATCGAGAAACTCTCATCCATTGCCCCAAAGCACGTGCGGTCCTTCCCATCGAATTCATTTCCACGAAAATACTCAATGCAATCCTCACTTTGAAATTTAATATTTTGTTCCAATTATTTTCATACTCATTTAGATTTGTATACGTAATCTTCAACGCATTGTACCAAGATATCGTTTTTGTTGATAGAAAAATATACCATCAATGGTAAAAAACGATATCTTATAAAGGAGCATTACATTTTCAGCATGTAATTGACCATTATATTGGATTATCATTTGTAGGCATAGTTAAGTTGCGAAATGACCAACTATTTAGATTATTGTTAACTTCTTGACATAAGCCAAATAAACTTGTGTTGTGCACAAGATCACAAGTTGTGCTAGATGCCATCGCACATCACAGCTTTTTAATATGTACAAGTCTCCATTAGATGCTGCGCAAAAAAGGTCACTTCTTTAGTTAAGAAAAAGTCGATCCACTCACTACTCATGACATGGGACTAAAATTTAGTCAATTCTGTCGATATTAATTTACGTTTACACGATATACGCCAAAAATCGTATCTTAGAGTATGCGACTTCATTTTCAAGTGTAGTCAAAGAAACACAAGTTTAAAGCACACACTTCTAAGTTTACCGGTGCTGTTACTTATCTCTATGAAGACAATTATTATCTTCAACAAGAACACAGTGACCATGAACTAATTAGATACACTTGAACTATGTATTGTCTGTGCAGATACTGTAGTACAGTAAGGTGAAAACAAATTCTTCCAGAAGATCAACATGACCACACATAGCATATTAAAAACGAGCTATCAGCTATCTCTTGTCGAAGTGGCGGTGGTAAACACAACGTGCAATATGCTTTAGACTCTCTAATTGTACGTGCAAAAATTTGGTGAGATCACATTTTATTCAGTTAAAAATGACGTTGGTGAAAATGTGATACTGAGGTGTGTGATAATGTACCATTGCAAGTCAAAATCCATCATGATATCCATGTATGTAGTCGATTCACAATGATTCTAAAGCTCATTTTGTAGGAAAATGCTATATTGAGTCATATTTGACAGTACATAGTCTAGTCTACGTTAATGTTTTCAATCCCTTAACGATTTTGACAAAATTATAGTACAGAAGAATGACCTGTCCATTTTATTTGCAATCTCTAGTTATGATATCATTTCGCTTTTATCTAAAGAGATGGTATTTCCTGTACGCACTACGTTGGACGCCTTTCAACGCCGTCATCCATGTGGATCGTCATTGATTGCTCATGCTCCACCCCATGTTGGATGAAGACCACCACGAAATTTGAAACATTCAAGCCGTTGTCTCTTACTGAGACGTATGAATTGGGTGCTTTGTTGGGCAGTGGTGCATTTGGAAATGTTCGTGCTGCTACTCGTATCGGTACACAAAATCGTGTAGCTGTGAAACAAATTGTTCGAGGTGCTGAGGAGACTGCGAAATTGATGAACATTCGAAGAGAAGTTGGAGCCTTAAAAGCGCTACGAGGTCATCCCAATATCTCGCAACTTGTTGATTATTTTGAAGAAGGTGATACTGCGTCATTGGTGATGAATTTGGCTGAGCATGGCAATTTGTATGATTTTGCTTGTAAACATAAAATCATGAGTGAAGATGTGGTGAAGCAAGTTGCACGTCAGCTATTGCAAGCAGTAGCATATTGCCACGAGAAGAACATTGTACATCGCGATATCAAGCCAGACAATATTCTTATCAGTGATATTGATGGTACCAAGTTGACAGTGGAGCTAGCTGATTTTGGGTTAGCCACTGATACAATTCATCCACTTAAGCGTACGTGTGGCACACCCATTTACATGGCTCCTGAAATGTTGGAATTTGCAATGTATGGCAAAGCTGTGGATATTTGGAGCTTGGGTGCGACCATCTATTTTCTATTGACAAAGCAGTTGCCTCAATATGGATCAGTGAGCAAATTGTGTTTTGATCATTTGAGTGTGGAAGCAAAACAATTTATTCTAAAGATGCTTCAAGTGGATCCAGCTAAACGATCGTCTGCAATGGAATTGCTTTGTGATCCTTGGTTGACAAGTCAGTGCGAATTGTTGATAGTCAAGGCTACAAATAATTTTGAAAAGAATGAATCCATGACCAAGAGCTTAACCAAGAGCGATTTGGACATGAAGAATGAAGCTGATTGTAGTGAACTGTGATATGATTATTGAATCTAGTATTTAGTTGTATGTAAATATCAATCGTATCAGAAATTTTAATATGACTATTTTTTGCGTTGTGAACAGAGTAAGCTAGTACAAATACTGTTGTCATGTTATTCTTTGCACAAAGCCACTAAGGCATTCATTTTCAATCAAAATTGTAGCAAAATATATTCCTATGAAAATAGCTAGTTAGTTCATTATTTATTATTGAGAATTGTTTGATATTTCCTATATTTTAATAACAATATCTTGTTAGCTAGTTAACATACTGTAAAGTTAACAAAAATACAACGCAAATATTGCTAACTGCGTTTAATTAGACGATACAAAAGTTGATTGGTTTAAACTAGATGTTTGTATGGTATAATGAAGATTAGTATCTCAACCAGTTTCGGGGTTGATTTGGGATGCCAACTAGTGACGGAATCACAGTACAAGATCAACGTCCAACGCTCACGTCAATTCTTACGCATCGAGATCATACTCATGAAGATGTCCAATTGCTTAAACGTCGAGTGTCTTTTTCAAGTAGTCTAATTTCGTTTGGATTTTAGAAATTATTATTTTTTCTTAGGTGTCATTCATACCTCACCAGCGCAAACTACTCTGTCCCAAGACAGTTTAGAAGAATGGCTGCTAGATAGCAATGTTGTTCGTGTACAATCAGCTTTAGATCCTACATTGGAAGCTGAACCTCGTGTACCACAATTGCAAACTACAGGTAAAAAATCTATGAAAAATAAAATAGGTTCATAATGATATTAGATCTTCATATAAGTTGTCTATTGTATGATATTGATGCTGTCCAAGAATTGCTTTTAAAATGCAAAATTGATGTTAATATTCACTCTGCTGAAGGATATACTGCATTGGGCATTGTTGCTATGGCTACAGAAGACAAATTTGAGGATGCAACGCGCCTTGCTAATGTAAAGATGAGAAATGACAATGATACTAAATTTGAAATTTAGATCTTACTACAGTGTGGGGCATCTTTAACTCTTGGTGACCATCTTGGGTATACACCATTGCATTGGGCTGCAGCTATGGGGAATATTCCAATGATGACTGCATTCCATTCCTTTGGGGTTGATTTGGATTTTAAAAGTAAAGTTAATGGAGAGACGGCTTTGCATCGTGCTGCACGGTTTGGTCAGCAAGAATCAATTAGGTATTATGGTTATTACAGCATAGTACTTATCCCAGTAGGTTTTTGTTATCGTTTGGGGCATCGCCTTATTTGTATAATGCTGGGTTGGCCCTCCCATATGATGTTGCTGGAGAAGAAGATAGTATTACAGTAAACACATATATCTTACACACCGCTTCATAACAAGTTTAGATCAACTTACCAACACGCTATGCGGTGCAGTGCTCTTTTACAACTTTACAACCATCTTTTCGAACTCTTTTACTACATCACCCTGATTGTATGGAGCACATTACAATTGAAGGTCATCAAGAATCACCAGATCGAATTACTGCCATCTTACGTACCATAGAAGATCAAGGTATGAATTACAACTTTTATTATATCTAAATAAAACTTAGCTTCACTTTGCCACCCTCGAGTTGAAAGTAGTTCAGATTTCAACTTAGCGTCGTTTGACACAATTTTGCGAGTACACTCTGAGAAATACATTGATACACTAAAGAATCTTCATGACCAAGTACCTCGTTTTTCATTTCACAACTAATAGCATTTAGGTTCAAATGCAACTGGGTCTGCTTGCATTAACACCTCGAATTCAAGTACAAGTACAAGGAACTCTATTAGAGCTAGCAAAGAATGATGCGATATGTGATACAAACTTTAGTCGAGGTACATTGCGAGCAGCTTTACGTGCTGCTGGTAGTGTTTGCCATGCCATTGATAAGACTGTATTTCATGAATATCGCAATGCCTTTTGCATAGTACGCCCACCAGGGCATCATGCAGGTGCAAGTGGTTTACTTCGCAACTCTGTTTCTTGTGGATTTTGTATTTTGAACAATGTTATGATCGGTGCTCAGTATGCTTTGGATACATATCCCACTGAAGTATCTCGTGTTGCTATTGTGGATTTCGATGCTCATCATGGTAATGGTACCGAAGATATCCTTAAAAAGAGACGTGGGCGAAGCGATTCCGATATTCTTTTTGTTTCAATGCATTGTTATGGAGAAGGCTTTTACCCTGGTAGTGGACATGATCATGAGCTTGACACAAATGTGTTTAATGTCGCCCTTGCACCGTGCTGGTCAACTCAAAAAGAAAAAGGAGTTCGTGCTTTTCGCAAGCAATTACAAAAAGTGGTCATTCCAATGCTACGTTCATTTGCCCCCAATTTAATTTTAATTTCTGCTGGCTTTGATGGTTGCAAGGGTGATATCGGCAACAAGCAACATGGAAATCGCGATGGACCGATGGGATTAGATTTACGTCCTGAAGAATTCCACTGGGCAACACAACAAATTCTTAAAGTAGCCAATATTTGCTGCAAAGGAAGAGTCATTAGTGTCTTAGAAGGAGGGTATGGCCGCAAGGAGAAACGTGGACGATCAACTGATGGGCCAAAACCATTGATTCTCGACACTTTACAAGAGAGTGCTTTGGCTCATATTGCAGCATTAGTTGGTGATCCAATGGACACTGATATACCTGATGATCTATCCTCATCATCCTCACCAGGAAGTACCAAGAGACCACAACGTCAATGCTCTAGCATCTACAAGCGATCATCCACCGATTCAATATCTCTAGGTCAACCCACGCCAACAAGGCGACGCAAGGCCGTGAAAAGTTAAAATTTGTAAATGTATGTCTAAGAAAAGTATATGATTTATCATTTACTTGGTCCACAAGTCTTCTGAAAGCAACGTAAAGAATGGTGTATCTGGGTGATTCATTGTAATAGCTTGACGACCATTAAGTGCTCCCAATTCAATCAAACACACGCACATAAGTACAGAACCTCCAGCACGTTTAATCAATTCAACACCAGCGTTCATTGTGCCACCCGTAGCCATTAAATCATCAATAAGAATGACTGAATCACCAGCATTTACAGAACCTTCTTGGATGGACAAGGAATCAAGGCCATGTTTATTATCACCAGTGTATTCTTTTCCATACGTCACAGTATCAATCACACGAGGCATTTTGCCTTCTTTACGTAGCATAAACACTTTTTTGTTTAAACGATACCCAAGCAATGGTCCAAAAAGAAAACCACGTGCATCAAAGCAACCAATTGCTGAAAATTTATCACACAAAGGTGTCAAAAGCTCCACAAGTAGATCCATGCATAAAGCAAACTCAGTTGGATTAGCTAAAAGACCTCCAATGTCGTAAAAAGCCACGCCTTTGAACGGAACGATTGGAATACATGCTGCTACTTGCTTCTTTTGGTCCATTCTTCCCAACTGGTTTTTCAACAATGAGACAGCATTTGATCATGGATACAAATTGGAGGCAGCACCCCGGATTATTTTATTAGTGATCCGGATCGCTCTGATGAAAAAGTGTACAATCCATTAACTAACTAAGTATGCAAAAGAAAAGTAGCTTGCAGCACAAATTTCTTTTGGTAATGAAAATGATAGTTCAAGGTTGCAATATCGGCGATGAGAGTATAAAGAAAATAGTTAACATGAATGACGAACAAATTAATACAGTGCGCGATTATCTACCACCTGATACTCTACTATTTTATACTATGTTTGAGAAGTATAAATTATACAGAGTATGGAAAAATCCAAAAATATATTGAATCTATTTTTTTGTAATGATCAAATCAAATCCAAAGTCAGAACGCAATGCTCGTACTCCAGAGCTTAAGAGCTCAATATCAGAGTCAAATAATGTTTACATGAACCCAGCAGTTGGAGATAGTTGTCATAGACGGTGGTGACCACGCATCATTTTCAATTCGCATTGCATCGTCAATTTCAAATAATAGTACGCTTTTCACTTGTAATGCATTGAGTGGTGCATTTCTTGTATCCTTCAATAGATCTTCAACACGTCAATAGACGGCAGCATTATTGATTGCCAAGTACATAACTTCAAAACATTTTATCACTGCAGCATCTAAAGGCCGCAAGTGGCTCGTAGTATTTGGGGGAGGAACCAAATGTTAAGAATAGATAGCATTTTTATGCAAGTATGAGGCGTGGATTATCCAATACTAAAAGAACTTGACGATTTCCATTCTTCATATACTCATTAAAATCAATGAGTCAATTAGCAAAAAGTTCAGACGTTAACCATGCTTTTCGGGAATTCTTGTACACTAACCCCAATTTTCGACTGGCTTTGTCTTTAAAGCAACGTGGCTTTCGAGATTTTCCAACGAAGGTTAAGGGAATTTTTTCTAAACCAGTAGCGTTTGAGCATAATAAAACAGTTAGCAGCTTTTTGCACTTTTTGAATCCATTCATCTTGTTTTTGCCCCCTGTTCGGTTTCGCATAGCATTGTAAAAAATGAGGATTTGTCAAAAATGAAAAATATCTTGATAATCATAAAAGCTTGTAATCTTCTGTTTTTGTAGCTTGTCCATTGTCGACTACTTCAATGGGGACATAACCTACCTTGCCATTCAAATTTCTGATTTTCAATTTGTTTTTTTACAAAGTTTAATAACCGCCCGTCTAAAAATTTGATTTTCTTAAGATTGGAGTTATTCTGATAAGCCGGATCAAGTATCATTGTATCTTGAATTTCCATTGGCTTCATTTGATTAATTTCGTATGTGGCAATAGCAAGTCTTCAAACATCAAGTAACTTAATGTACTTTAATTCTTGTTCTAATTCCGGATCAAACCTTTTATGATAAGCTTTATAACTCTCATTCATCAACTCCAAGTCCGACTTCGCTACATGATTGACGAGATAACTAATTGCTGGTCTCGACAGTGTCCATTGTACTTGCATAAATCAGGAATTGAAATTTCTTGATTATTATCAGTATTCAAGTATTTTTATCTTGTGTTGTGACTTAAGGCACAATCGTGGCTATTTCTTGGTGCAATTGTTGTCCATGACACCTCCACTGAATTGAATTAAAATTGACACTTAATTTTGATACTATTATGTCTCAGAAATATAAACTTTAGGAGGTTTCTGATAATAGCTTGTCATTTCAAGCCTAATACAATTTAATTAGAATTGTGATTTGACAGGATGAAATAAATGATTCCGGCGATGCGCTGTAAAGAGTTATACACAAGATTTCCGTTGGAGTTGATTTGCATGAAAATTGGATTGGATCGCTCAACTTTATTAGCCAATCTTTTTGAGAAGATCCAACCGACAAAATTTGTGAGTATGTTGTATGTTGTTTCATGATCAACAAGTGTTTCACTTTCAAGAAATGCCTTGGTAAAGTTTTGCTCAATATCATTTGTTACCTTTATTATAATGATGCGCTTATTTCCACGCTCAATCACAATGCTTCCATTTGAATCAATGTGGTTCCCAACAATACGCTTTTCCACAAGAATTTTGACATCGTCCAAAACGGCACAAACGGCGGAAACAAGTGGCATGACAAAGTGTTGAATATCAGATCCCAATATTTGTAGTTGAGACCCTTGAGTAGAATGCCGTAGTAATCACTTACCACGGTCAATTTGTCCTCTGGGAAATGTCTTAATTCAGGAGTGTAATAAGACGCGGACAATGCTCTGCCAGTAGGTCTAGACGACTGATCCATTAAATCTGGACTTTTATCCAAACCAGCGTTGATATTTTCCCATCGTCTTTTGCGCGGATTGGACTGGACATGGATGACATTTTCTCTTTTAGGCACGTTGGATGAATTAGATTTCAGTGGTATGACGGAAGCAGAACAAGATTTTATCCTTGCCATGCTACAAGAAAATCCACTCGTGCGCGCAACAGCCAACACACTTTCGAACCATACTTGGCTCATGGATCAGTAGGAATTGACCGTGTTTCTTTTATCCAAAAAAAGGAGAAAAAATGGTGTCGATTTGTGGTAGTGATTATGTTGATTGTGCGTTGCTAAGCCTGGAAATTATCACCAACAGTCTATCGGTTGATGATATGGAAGCAACTCAACTCGTCGAATTGATATCACAACTTCACGCGACTTTGGTTTGTTTGGAAAAACTATGTCCTACATTGCGAGACGTAGTTCTATCAATGGCATAGTTTAATGGTACTAGTATTTTCAGCTTTCATATGAATAACAGTCAAAAATAAATATTTCATTTTTCAATTGACACTTGGTATAGATCAACACCATTATCGCCAGTTCAATATTTCATAATCTTATCTATATGTTTAATGTTTTCATATCTTTTTATCAAGGCTTGAGTCATTTTCTTCTCTAGCATGTAGAATATCTTCCTATCGAAGCTTGAGTCATTTATTTTCTGTAGTAGGTAGAATGACAGTATAAATATTGCTACCTCCACAAGTATTGCAAGTCAATGATGAATATTATATACAACTCATAAAACATAGTAAAGCAGCTTCCATCGCTGCCTACGCAATACTGCGGCATTTGACTCAGAGAGAATGTTGAAAACAAAGGTGCTCAATCAATGATTCACCATTTGCACCTGCTATGATTACTCTTATAAGTAAAAACTAAAAATTATTACAACTTTTTTGGACTAACACTATTTAAATATCCTAGAAAATAGCTATAAATATTTCTAGCCAATCACATTTCTTGATTGTGTAGGATTGTGTCGAGATGGAATCTGGTGCTGATGTCGCGGTGCCGTCTGCGTATAAATCGATTGATGTAGACTTGGATATGTGGCAAAGAAAGAAGAGAGTGTACGCACAGCAGCTGACAGATCGACTGGCAGAAGATCCTGCGTTTAAAAAGTCCTTTCAAACGACCACTGCCCATGTACAAGCAATTCATAAACTCACAATTGACTATGAAAGACGACGTACAACGGAAAATCGAATGTTCGGCATATCAGTGCTTAGTATTGTACTTGTTTTGATTGAATGTACTGTTGAGGCTGACTGGATTCGTATTGCAAATACGATTTTAACAGTGTTGTTGCTTGGTTTACTTTTGCATCGGTATGGAATTGAAAGAGAAATTGCAATTGGCAAAGGAGTTGTTCCTGCTAATGTTCATTTCTGGGAATTACCTCCTTCGTTTTTACTAAGCTGCTTTGTTGAGTTTATCGTGTGTAGTATATACCTGCCTCCTGGGTTTTATGGATCATTTGAAATTAATCAATGGATCATGGTACCTATTAATGCTCCTAACACAACTTCTGCTCAAAGATGTCCTTATGGTGGTGAGCTTCTTGATGGTGGATGCTATCTAAAGTATTATTACAAGTACTTTATAATTTGCTTGTGAAATTGTTCACATGATTTAGGTTTCAAATTCTTGGTCTTTTTGTGCTTTTGCGTATGTACATGGTCCCTCGATTCATTCGCAATTTGTCAGATTTTTACAGGTATCAAGTTAATTCTTTGGACTGATGAATTAAAGATTCTTGTAGCTACCGTATTGCTTTCATCGGTAGTCTAAATAATGTTGATGCTCTTGGAGTACTTTTCTCCATTAAATATTTTCTTCGATCAAGACCATTTCATTTTCTAATTGTTGCCTTCCTTGCCACTCTTTTAACAGTGTCTTATGCTCTTTGGATTCTTGAGGAACCAGTCAATATCAATGTGTCAACGTACTCAAACGCTGTGTGGCTAACAGTGGTGACAATGGCTACGGTTGGATATGGTGATCGAGTTCCAATGACTATTCCCGGCCAAGTTCTTGTGGTATTGTGTGCCATGGCAACCGGAATTCTTCTTGTTGGAATATTGGTACTTTTATCTCAATAGGTTGTGCATTTATCATATTTGTAGAGTGCTTCATTCTTCGCGTTGCTTGATTTAAACGACCGTGATCGCAATGTGTTCAATCTATTAAGCAATGAAAAGGAATCAAAATCTACAAGTACAGCTTCAGCTCGACTGATCCAAGCTGCCTGGAATCTTTATCAATGCCAAAAACGCAGTGATACGCCTCAAGCTGTGAGAAATGCTGGTACGAACTATCTAAGTTTTCATGTTTCATTGTGCATTAGCATCAGTGTTGCTCTATTCTACTGCCCAAGACTGCCGTAAACTTCGCAAGTCCAAAAAGCTTCATGTTCCAACTTTGCATGATGAATTATCTGAGCGATTCAATTCAGTTGAAACCAAGCTTCTCAAGGAGCATTTAGCCCGAAAGAATCGCTTGCTTGCTATGGAAAAGGATCTCGATACAAGTCTACTATTAGCAAAGTCTCATTTGCCAGCTACTCCATCAAAAAAATAATACTTGTATATTTTTTATATTTACTGCCAGTCAAGACAAATAACAAAATTATTTGGTAACATTGGGGAAGCTAATGCGACGATGTCGTTTAATCTCCTCTTCTTTATTACTATAGATTTAAATGAGCAAAATTATGGTTTATAATCACCTCATAGCCGTTGTTAAAGCAAGTCGTCGAAATCCTGAAGGTCCCATTGTAGCACTTCGTTGCTGAAGTAGTTGTGGTTCTCTTACTCTTGCAAGTCGAGATTCACCCACAATATGATTGTTATCACTATGATAATATGAGAATTGAAAAAAAACAATAAGTTAACTCTGGAATTGGAGTATCAGAGCGTCGAAATCGAGTTGGGCATTTTTCAGTATGTCGTTTGAGAGCTATCGGAGGTGGTGTAGCTGCACTAGACTTTATAATACTGGTTTTGATGTCTTTTTTAGTCTTTTCAATTGCTTTCGGTGGCTTTGGGATTGGAAGTGGTGCTGATTTAGATTTTTTTGCTGACTTTGGTACTATATGCATTTTTGTTCCTTTAGTTGATGGTGTCGATAGGAGTGGTGGTACGATTAAAGTCTTTGGTTTAACTTTTTTCTTGATTTTCAATTTATTCTTCTTTGGCTTTTTCTTCACCTCAGATGTACAAGCTGAAGCTTTTGTCAAATGTAGCGGCATAACATTCCAAAGAGCATCTTTTTGATTGTATTGAGACGAAATATATGTGTATAAAGAAGGATGAACTTCTGATTGTTGTATCCATTCATGTAATGGTTGACGATCAATTGGAGTTGGTATTGCAAAATCAATTAATGATTGCCCTAATATCGTACCAATGTCGATAAAATGACGTAAATTAAAATGCATTTGAGCCAACACACCATAATCAGCACCACAAAATGAAGCTTCTAATGTAAAACTATTTGCAATTCCCATATCTCTCCCCACAACAACACGAGCTGTAGCTTCTCGACCACGGTTAACTTGAAAATTACACGATTCATACAACACATAGCGCTGTCCATTATGATGTTGAGATAAAAGCCGAGGAAAATACCGTGCTATGGGATTAGGATGTTTTTTAGAATCACAGCCATACATGAACACGTTCATTTTACGTGAATGACCGTGAATATCACAATAAAAGACAACATTTAAGGACTCAATAAGCCTCTTTGCATAATGGATTGTAGGGTGCTGTATTCGACAAGGTGTTTTCCATTGTCGATTTAAGTCACAAGCTGATAAACCACATCGATTATTCCCATGGAATACACCATCAGGATTAAGCATTGGGACCACCTACAAAATTATAAGAACCATTTAGAAGAAAATGAATACATGAAATACAAAAAGTCGACGAAGTAATTTTGCTTCAATCAAGTCGGAAACAAGAAAATCTAGGACACCTCGCATCACCCAACTCGCTTGAGGTTCACCAGGGTGAACTCGAGCTGTCAAAACAATATCAAGACGTTCAGAACTGTTAGCAGTGTATTCAAAATCTGTAATCTTGAGCAGGTCACAATCTAAATCTCCTTGTGTCTTGCATAGCACAGTTCGCTGCACAATTTTTTGGCTCTGAAATTGAGGTTGTCGTAGGTGCCAAGCATGATCACCAAGGGTGTATGGGTAGCTATGAGCAATTAAGTATGTATCTTTTGTATGGGGAAATTCTAAGCTAAAAGTAAGAGTATGATAATAGTAGACTGATTCTGTATTGGATCGGCTGCATTGTGGCCACGGGTTTGAGTAATAACAAACATGATTTCCACTTCTCTTCCAGCCCATAGCTTGAATTTCAGCATCACGAACCGAGTACACCACTGGTTGCAATCCTGCATTGAACAAGCTGTCGGGTTTGTAAAGGTTGATAATGTTAAAGCGATATGACACTGGAGTAACTTGGACATTGCTTACTGCAAAATAAAACCATTGCATAAACCCCGTCGTATTTATGTCAGCTCGTAGCACAAGGTCGTACTCATAATCTCCAATTTGAATTGCGCGTAGTAAATTGCCACTTTCAAACTCTGAGTCAAATGTAAGTGATGCAGTGTACATTGGTGTTGATGTCAATGGAACTTGGTACTCATAAGGACTCCATTCTGATGTAACTCGGCCAGGGTCATTTGGTTGATCGCAACTTTGGTAGACCAATTGAGCTCGAAATGGTTCATGTTGTAAAGAATCAATAAAGTTGACACGTTCTTGCCTTCTCTCTTCAATGTAAAGCTGCATCTCGACATCATCAGCAAAAGAGCATGATACGGGCTCAAGAGTCCACGGACATGTAGTTGTAAGTACATTTGAACTAGTTTTGTTGCCACCAAGCGGTTTAAGAGGATGCTTTGGTAGTGATTTTC